>ONZH01003158.1:0-57297 GCA_900303285.1 Rhinella marina
TCTTCTATGTGCCCCTTTAATGTATAGTGCCTCTTCTATGTGCCCCTTTAATGTATAGTGCCTCTTCTATGTGCCCCTTTACGTACAGTGCCTCTTCTATGTGCCCTTTATGTATAGTGCCTCTTCTATGTGCCCCTTTATGTATAGTGCCTCTTCTATGTGCCCCTTTATGTATAGTGCCTCTTCTATGTGCCCCTTTATGTATAGTGCCTCTTCTATGGCGCCCCCTTTACGTACAGTGCCTCTTCTAATGTGCCCCCTTTACGTATAGTGCCCCCTTTATGTATAGTGCCTCTTCTATGTGCCCCTTTATGTATAGTGCCTCTTCTATGTGCCCCTTTTATGTATAGTGCCTCTTCTATGTGCCCTCTTTATGTATAGTGCCTCTTCTATGTGCCCTCTTTATGTACAGTGCCTCTTCTATGTGCCCCCTGAATACAGCGTGCACACACTGTATTATAATACTCTGCAGAAGCTAGAATGTAGTGGGTAACAAAAGGTGTCACATAACTGGTTACATGTTCCTGAAGGTCAAATGACAAGAGGCATAATAGATGCAGTGGGTACAGATATATAGTATATACAGCAGTGCACTGATATGTGCGGTACGAGTTACACCATGTATTTCAAATATCAGTACACTGCTGTATATACTATATATCTGTACACACTGCGTCTATTATATCTCATACCTCACATATCAGTACACTGCTGTATATACTATATATCTGTACACACTTCATCTATTATACCTTGTACCTCACATATCAGTACACTGCTGTATATACTATATATCTGTATCTACTGCATCTATTATACTTTTATAATACATGCAGTATATACAGATATATAGTATATACAACAATGTACTTGCATGCGAGGTACGAGGTATTAATTACACCTCATATCTCACATGAGTACACTAGTACTAGTATTAGTATTACGGTTCGTATATTAGGGCCAATATTGGGGTTAGGCGTAGTACTAGCATTAGGGTCAGTATTAGAGTTAGGGGTTAGTACTAGGGTTAGGCCTAGTATTAGCATAAGACTACGTTCAGACGACCGAAAGTGTTTTGCAATAAAATGAATGGGTCCGCAACTGTTCTGCTAAATTGTGGAACGGATGCAGACCCAGAAAAACAGTCATCTGTATGCACCCTTAGGGCTAGTATTAGAATTAGGGTCAGTATTAGAATTAGGTGGCAGTATTGGGGTTAGAGTCAGCATTAGGGTACATTCACACGACCGTATTTCCATGCGGACAGCACACCGCAAAAAAGATCCGCGGCCAATAATCCTATACTATTAGGATTATAATCCTAATACTAGCTCTGGCCATATGCGGTCCACAAAATGCGCAACGCACATGGCCGGTATCTGTGTTTTGCGTATCCACAATTTACAGACCGCAAAACACATACGGTCATGTGAATGTAGCCTTGGGGTTAGGTGTCAGTATTAAGATTAGGGGTCAATATGGCATAGTATTAGAGTTAGGGACAGTATTAGGGGTCAGTATTAGGGTTAGCGACAGTATTAGGGGTCAGTACTAGAGTAGAGGTCAGTGGCCAGTATTAGGGATCAGTACTAGTGTAGAGGTCAGGGGCCAATACTAGGGTAGGGGCCAGTATTGACACCTAATACTGGTCCCTGACCCCCAACCCTAGTATTGGCCCCTGACCTCTAATACTGGTCCCTGACCCCTACACTAGTACTAACCCTTAATACTGGCCCCTACCCTAGTACTGGCCCCTGACCCCTACACTAGTACTAAGGGTTAGTACTAGTGTAGGGGTCAGGGGCCAATACTAGAGTAGGGGTCAGGGACCAGTATTAGGGGTCAAGGACCAGTAGTAGGGCAGGGGCCAGTATTAGGGGTCAGAACTAGTGTAGGGGTCAGTGGCCAGTATTAGGGGTCAGACAGGGCCAGTTTTAGGGGTCAGGGGCCACTAGCAGGGTTAGGGCGTCATATGGATAGAATGGGGGAGGGTACTTGCAGTTCATTCACCTGTCCTGGCACCGTCCCACGATACAGACCCGGCCTCTTCTGGCGGTTCTGCTTCTCAAGATCGTTGCAGGCGGCGCAATGATGTCATTGTGCTGCCTACGTCACATCAGTGCGCCGGCCGGGAATAGCGGAGCAGGGAACCAGTGTTTCCCTTGTTCCGCCGGCGCTGCTGCAGGCTTAATTGTATCTGCATTCAGTGGACGCAGATACAATTGAGTAGAGGGGCCACAGCGGCCCTGGATCTACTGGCCCAGCCCGCCCCTGCCACCTCCTCAGGCACAGAGTTCCATAGTCTCACTGCTCTTACCGTAAATAATCCTCTCCTATGTTTGTGTACAAACCTTCTTTCCTCCAGGCGCAGAGGATGTCCCCTCGTCACAGTAACAGTCCTGGGGATAAATAGATCATGGGAGAGATCTCTGTACTGACCCCTGATTAGAGATGAGCGAATCATTCAAATTTTTATTCGCCGAGATTCGTACTCGCACAAACTTATTCGGTCGAATCTACGTAAAAAAAACAATCGTTGTTTTGCGAACATTCCTGCGTAAATTCCGTACGTACAGTCAGTGTAAAAGTACGCATCACGTAAGCATTAGCGTACAAAAGTGCATACGAATCCTTAACGTACAAATGACGCACGAATGCGCCACACGCACGAGGCTAGGCCGTGGCCTACAGTCTTTAGAGGAAGACTATATGAACTAGAATAATAAGGTGCTCACTGCTGTTAGCTTTCAATAAGTTAATAATTTACTAAAAACACTGTACAATAAGTGCATTAATAAGACACATTGCAGTACCAGAAAAAGAATACACACAATGGGCTAAAGTGCTGTACCATTAAAACAGTGTAGCTAAAATACAGCAAAGACATAAGTATGCAAACATTTTAGTGCAATCAATTTCACATTTGCAAGCATAAAAGGCTCAGATATACGTTTGAATCTCTCCCTATGGCTCCTAGTTGGCTTGGCAATGATAAAACAGTCTGTCTGGAACAAATATTCCAAAATTCAATTGTAATCCACGTGAGGTAAAATTGTAATCCAAAAAGGTAATGTCATGTATAATCCACACGGATAATAAATAGCAGCAAATAGAGAACCCTTTTTGCAAAAGTGGTTCCCAAATAACCTGAGAAGGGGGTAAAAAGGAAAATAGGCGCACTTTGGCGCAACATGGAATTTTCTGAAGAATGGGGAGTCCTGACAGCCATGCCCATCTGGGTGAGAGTCAACCTAGGGCAACACAAACTAAACAAAAACAACTGCCAACTAGCATCTCACCCGTCAGGTGCAGTTCATGGTGTGGCTCCCATAGGTCCTCCTGACTCCTCCAGCAGTGTCCTGGACAGCAGCCAGCCAGTAGTTGGTTTGTCAGATGAGGGACTTGAAATCCTCCTCACTCGAGCTGCTGCTAAAAGTCATAAGAGGACACTCCTGCCTCTTGTAGGCCACGCTCGCTGCAGTGGTGGAGCTCCACTGCCCTCTTGTTCCGGAATTCGGACTTGACCGGGTCTGGGTGGTGGTCACGCTGGCGAGTGCTGCAGACACTTCAGCTTTTCCGGATCCTCCTGCCGGGACAGCTGGAGAAAGAACTTCCGGCTGCAGCGGTTCCGGAAAGATTGCATGATCCAGGGAAGAAGACCCAGCTTCCCCAGCTGCTGCTGGCTTCACCTTCCACGGCAGCTGGTAGTATTGGTTGATGACCGTTGACTGAAAGGTGAAGGATGACATAGTCAGCTGACCCAGCTGTAAGGACTGTTGTGGTGGTGGTGCTGGCAGTCCTGGAATCAGAGGCTCCGGCTGAGGCTTTTCACAGAACCAGAGGACGCCATCTGGGAATTCTTGCAGGCAGCCCAAGCGTCCTGGACCTGGTGGTTCATCCGGCCACACTTCTGCGTCACTTGAAGGCACAGGGGCTTGGAAAGGAGGGTAACCCCGGTTGCAAATGGTCCTTTCACGGACTCCATGGGGGTGTACTCCACCTAATCCCCCACGTACAGGCTGTGACGAGCTTGCGACAGGTACGGCCATTTCACCGGCTGGCGGCCCACGAAATATTCCTTCCCGGAATCGTCATCCTGCAGGAAGAAAGACCCTCGCCCCACTGAAAACCACAACACAGTTCCCTTCCTTCGTTCTAGTGAAGGATCTCCTGGCCTAGGGTGGTCAAGAACTTCTATGAACCAGTCCTCCACCGCGGTTTTATACTCTGGGGTCTGTGCACGGGCCGTCACAGTTGATGATGGCCAGGCAGGCACTTAAGCTGGGTTTCTCTGGCACAGTTTAACCTGTGACGCCCTGATGTCTGTAGAGGGCGATCGTTCTGGAAACTTGTCCCCAAAACACATCTCATTCCAGTTGGGCCACAGCAGGTCGCGCTTCTTTTTTGTAGGCATGCTTGCTTCCTTGCTTGCTTCCAGGTCAGCAGTCAGCACTGGTCTAAACTGGTTCAGACTGCGTGACTCAGAGGAGGGTGGAGTACTGAGGGAGGAGTCTTCACTCCCTATATGTGCAAATAGATTCCCGGTGGGCTGTTTTTTTCCAGTTCGGAGGGGGATGTATCTTTACTTTCCCGCTCTTGCGAACTTGTCCCGCTCACGCATAATGCGTACGTTTCGTACAGTTCATACGTATAGTTAGCGTGTTAAATTTTGCGTAAGTTTACGAATAATACGAAGCGAATCCAAGGAAATTCGGATTCGCTTCGCAGCTGAAAAATCCCAAGATTCGATACGAATGAACGAATTGACGAATAGATTCGCTCATCTCTACCCCTGATATATTTATACATAGTTATTAGATCTTTTTTTCTAAAGTGAATAACCCTAATTTTGATAATCTTTCTGGGTACTGTAGTCCACCCATTCCAGTTATTACTTTAGTTGCCCTCCTCTGAACCCTCTCCAGCTCTGCTATGTCTGCCTTGTTCACAGGAGCCCAGAACTGTACACAGTACTCCATGTGTGGTCTGACTAGTGATTTGTAAAGTGGGAGGACTATGTTCTCATCACGGGCATCTATGCCCCTTTTGATGCAACCCATTATCTTATTGGCCTTGGCAGCAGCTGACACTGGTTTCTACAGCTTAGTTTGCTGTTCACTAAAATTCCTAGGTCCTTTTCCATGTCAGAGTTACCCAATGTTTTACCATTCAGTATGTACTGGTGACTTGCATTATTCCTTCCCATATGCATAACCTTACAACCTTACGTCTGCCACTTCTCTGCCCAAGCCTCCAGTCTATCCAGATCCATCTGTAGCAGTGTACTGTCCTCTTCTGTGTTAACTACTTTACACAGTTTAGTGTCATCTGCAAAAATTGATATTTTACTGTGCAAGCCTTCTACAAGATCATTAATAAATATATTGAAGAGAATAGGGCCCAATACTGACCCCTGTGGTACCCCACTAGTGACAGTGACCCAATCTGAGTATGTACCGTTAATAACCACTCTGTTTTCTATCACTGAGCCAGTTACTTACCCACATACAGACATTTTCTCCCAGGCCAAGCATTCTCATTTTATATACTAACCTTTTATGTGGTATCGTGTCAAATGCTTTGGAGAAGTCCAGATATACGACATCCATTGATTCGCCACGGTTTATTTTACACTATAATATTATCAGATGCCACGATCATGTATGAATGCTGCATCACACAACTATTTTATTCATTGTTACATTTCACTTTGAAAGGGGTGGGGCTCTGCAGAAGACACTGAGGGCAAGGATTGACCAACACTCCATACCTGGACAGCACCAGGTGCTTTCAACGTCAGCAGCACATAACTGACACGTGTCGTCAACTAGCTTGGTTGGTATATAAGGTGTATGATAGGCTATCTACACACATAACCCTCAGAGTTGCAAAAAGGGGTGATTATTGGCTTTACTGCCAAGGGTGACATTATTTCTGAAACTGTGCAGTTTGTGAGCTTTTCATGTGCTGCTGTGGTGAAAATGTATTGTGAATGAACAAATGGCACCATTGTGAATAAGCATCATGGAAACTGAGGAGCACCACACCGTTCAATTAAGAGGAGAAAATCAGATACTAAGCTGCACAAGAGTGGACCAACATGCTACAGCTCAGGGGCGGAAATACCGCCTGTGCAGCCGGTTTCGGCTGCACAGGGACCCAGGGCCGGAGGGGGGCCCTTTCTTACCGGCGGCAGGGAGAGATGAGTGCTTCCATTTTGGAAGCGCTCATCTCTATATTCATCTGTATCGCCTTCCTTAGGACGGCGATACAGATGGATAAAGCGGGGCAAGGGAGGGAGAGGCGTCTCCCTTCCCCGTTCCTCTGATAGGCTGCAGGCACTAGTGCCTGTAGCCTATCAGAGGACGGCATAGGCGGCGCGATGACGTCATCACGCCTCCTGAGCCGTACAGCACGGGACACAGGCCGGAAGAGGCCTGCATCGTGTCGCTGACAGAGGCAAGGAGGTAAGTATAAGTGTTAAATTTTTTTTCATTTAAGTTGGCACACAGTGGGGGCCACTATGGAGGAGGAGCACTATGAGGACACTATGGAGGAGGAGCACAATGGGGGCACTATGGAGGGCACTATGGAGGAGGAACACTATGGGGGCCAATATGGAGGAGGGGCACAATGGAGGAGGAGCACAATGGGGGCACAATGGAGGAGGAGCACAATGGGGGCCACTATGGAGGAGGAGCACTATGGGGGGCACAATGGAGGAGGAGCACAATAGGGCAATGGGGGCACTATGGAGGAGGAGCACTATGGGGGGCACTATGGAGGAGGAGGAGCACTATGGGGGGCACTATGGAGAAGGAGCACTATGGGGGGCACGATGGAGGAGGAGCACTATGGGGGGCACGATGGAGGAGGAGCACTATGAGGGCACTATGGAGGAGGAGCACAATGGGGGCACTATGGAGCAGGAGCACAATGGGGGCACTATGGAGGAAGAGCACTATGGGGGGCACTATGGAGGAGGAGCACTATGGGGGCACTATGGAGCAGGAGCACTATGGGGGGCCACTATGGAGGAGGAGCACTATGGGTCACTATGGAGGAAGAGCACAATGGCGGCACTATGGAGGAGGAGCACAATGGGGGCACTATCTAAGAGGAGCACTATGGGGGGCCCTATCATATATACTGGCTCACATGGGGGGCACTATTGAGGAGGAGGAGCATTATGGGGGGCACTCTGGAGGAGGAGGACCACTATGGGGGGCCCTATATATATACGGGCATTATGGAGCGGGAGGATCACTATGGGGGCCCTATCTTGTATACCGGCAGACATGGGGGGCACTATGGAGAAAGGGGGGAGAGGAGCACTATTGGGGTCACTGTATAGGGGCACTAAGAGGGTTTTTTGGGTACATAGTAGGGGCATTGGCACACATTATGAGGGCACTATGGGGACATTGGCTGGCTGGAGGCACTAATTATTTCTATTGGTGGGACTTTGGGGAGCACTATTATGGTGGGGGGGCACAGTATCAGCTTAGCACAGTTATTTTTGGGGAACATTATGGTCACACTGTTAGTGTCAGGGACACTTTCCTGGGCGCAGTTATTTTTTAGGGTACTGTGTGCCAATAATTACTGAAGGCGGTAGTATTTGAGGGGGACTGTTTCTGCAGTATAGTTTTGGGGAGCACAGCGGGCACAGCATTGAGGGTGGCAGGATGAGGAGTTCAAGAAGGTGGGAGAATGATGGAAAAGTAGGAAACTAAGATGTCTATTTGTCAAACTCCACAGAGAGAAGAGGTGGCTGGAAGAAATCATCATGGTGGTCTGGTCTGAAAGGAGAAGATGAGGAAAGAGAACATCTACATCTAAGAAGACGTCACTGGATGTACGAGGTATGAGGCACTGTATTAGGCTACTTTCACATTTGAGTTAGTGATTCTGGCAGGCTGGTCCAGCAGAGAACAGCCTTCTGGAATTCACTGGATCTGGCACTGCTGGATGCAGAATGCCCGCCGGCCCCATTAACTATAAAATGGGGTCAGGCAGAGATCCGGCCACAATCTGGCAAAAATGCCGAGAATCAGCGGGACACAAACTGCTGCATGCCTGAGTTTGTATCTGGCCAATTTCTTGCATTCGCTGCCAAATCAGGTGGCGGAGCGTAGTGCTGCATGTGTGAAAGTAGCCTTACCCTGTATGTTTTGTATTGCTGTATGTAATGTTAGGACACCTAACACCTGAGAATTTGGTTTGGGAAAGCCGGGGGGGGGGGGTGGCCAGACACATTCCTTGCACAAGGGCCCTCTGCTGTCTGTGTCCGCCCCTGCTACAGCTCACTATGAAAATGAATCAGGGGGCTACCAAACATCAGTCGAAAACAGTTTGTTGAACTGTACTGCATATGGGGCTCTGAAGCAGACGGATGGTCACTGCACCACTGCTAATAAATTGCATCAGCAGAAAAGACTTCAATTTACACAGCAGTATTGGAATTGGACCTCCCCTGATTTGCAAAGGGTTGCCTTCTCCAATGAGTCACATTTTGTGCTTCATTGATTGGATGGACATTGGCATGTCAGACAAACATTAGAGAACAAACACCCTGCAACCACTGCTGGAAGAACACAAGCTGGTGGCAGGTGCCTTATCGTCTGGGGAATGTTTTTGTGGCATTCTATGAACCCACTCGTCCATCTGGACAGCACTCTGAACTGATCTGGCCACCCTTTCAGATCACATACATGCTGATCTGATGATAATGATCTTCAGCAAGACAATGTGACATGTCACATGGCTAGAAATCTCCAACACTGGTTTGAAGAGCATGACCAAGACTTCCAAGTAGTGCTGGCCCCCTATATCCTACTCCTGCAGTCAGCATGGCTCCATATACCTGTGACAATGTACCAGGACCATACTGAGTCACTCTCTGCCCATCTAGCTGCTGTCTGTGTTGCACACGGTGGTTACTCTGGATATTGGCTGGTGGTCATAACAATGTGACTTGACTATGTATGTGTCAAGTTTCTGAAGCCCGCACAGCCGCTGCTTATCCCCGTGCGCAGATGAAAACATTCGTCATTGGGGGGGGGGGCAGCCAATAGCAGACGGTGATGATATTGGCTACCACCCGATGCTGGATGTTTTCATCTGCGCATGGGGAGAATGCTGTGCGGGCTTCAGAAGCAATAAGTGTGCCAGGGAGCCAGGTAAGTACAACCTATTTGAGGGGCCCGGGCATATGGAGGGGCATTTCAGGGGTTGGTTAAACCATTTAACCCATTCCCGACCGCCGCCATACATGTATAGAGTTGTGGCATGTGACTTAAGCACTAGCGCTGTACGGCGCGCTGATCGGGTGGGTGCAGGAGTTGCGTCCGCCCAATCAGCAGCAGAAGCCCGGCAGTCACTGACAGCTGAGTCCCTGCTGTATATGCTGGCATCGGTGAAACACTGATGCTGGCACTCTAACCCTTGCTATGCCGCAGTCAGCCCCGACCGTGGCATATTCGGGGTTAGTGGCCTTCGATAGGCATCGTGGCTGCTTTCTACTGAAGCGACTGTGAGACCCAGTCCCTTACAATGGTAATACACTGACAGGCAATGCATTATAATAGACATATATTGTAATGCATTGCAGAGGGGATCAGACCCCACAAAAGTTGAAGTTCCACAGTGGGACAAAAAAGTACAATAAAACTAAATTATATAAAGTTGGGGGAAAAAAAGTACACATATTAGGTACCTTTGCTTCTGCAACAATGTGCTCTACAAAAATATCACATGATCCATCCCATCAGGTCAACACCGTAAATGCCTCACAAAAAGTGTAATGCCAAGTGATCAAAAAGTCGTATGTACCCCAATCAAACAGTCACCTCATCCTGCTAAAAATTAGACCCTACAAAAGACAAATCGCCCAAAAATGTTTAAAAAATGGCTCTCAGAAAATGGCAATACAAAAACAATGTCATCCTGTTCAAAAATGTTTTTACTGTGTAAAACTTAACATTTTTTTCCCCTTTTTTATGAAGTATTGCCACTTCCGTAACAGCCGGCTCTATAAAAATATCACCTGATTTACCCTGTCTGGTGAAGGCTGTAAAAATAAATAAATGAAAACGTGCCAGAACACTAATTTTTTGTCACCTCGCCTTACAAAATACATAATATTAAGTGATCAAAAAGTTCCCTAAAATGGTACCAATGAAAAAGTTACCTCATCCACAAAAAATGAACCCCCACGTAAGAAAATCAATCAAAAAACCAATGGCGCCCATAAATCAATACATCAAAATCTGCACTGCAAAAGCCACATGACACTCCTTCCCTTCTGAGTCCTGCCATGTGCTTATTGGGGTTTCAACTGTAGAGGCAAGTCAGGGTCTCTTCAAATACAAAATGGTGCCCAAAAACCATTCTAGCAAAACCTGCCTCCAAAAACCATATGGCGCTCCTTTCCTTCTGACAACTGTTATTTGTCCAAGTTATTTTTTTGTTCTTTAAATGTTTCTGACTAGGCAAATGTAAGGGATTTTCAATTTATTTACTTTATCTACAGTGACCCTGTTCTTGTAGTTAGCTGAATGTCACATGACCTGTGATGTCTGCTTCTTCCCCTGCTCTGATGATGATCCGTGCACAAGCCTGAGGGAGCAGGAGGAGCAGATCTGCCCCTGTGCATGGAATGTCATTGTGACAGCTGTGATGGTTGCAGCAACAAGCCACACCCCCTACACTTCCGATCTACTGGCTGAGCTGTCTGTCCTGTCTCCCCTCCCACTGGCTTCTTCAGCATAGTTTAACCCCCTTCTGCCATAAGCAGCACAGACTCAGGGCTGGAGGCTCTGCCTCAGGTACTGAGCAGCTGCAGGGTTTCCTCTTCTACAGGCACTAAAGAGACACATGCTGTGCACAGGATCTTCCTGTCCTCCTTACCCTGCAAACACAGTCAGACTGCAGACAGGGCAGCAATTTTATTAATCCTCTTTGCAGAACAGGGGGAGAGAAAAAGCAGTCTTTGTTGATACCCACAAATATTCATGAGGAAGACCCATGGGGAAAACCTCAAAGACTGTTGTTACACCCCCCTAACATCTTTGCAGCTGCATGTCAACAAAGGGCCAGAATAGAACTAGGGGAATGAGAATTTTTTTTCTTGCCAACTCCTTCTACCCCAGGTCTGTTTTCACCTTCCTGCCCAGGTCTATTTTTGCAAACCTGACGTGTCACTTTTTTATGGTAATAACTTTGGAATGGTTTTACTTATCTAACGGATTCTGAGACTGTTTTCTGCTGACTCATTGTATTTCATGTTAGCGGTAAATTTGGGTCAATATTCTTTTCCTTTCTTTATAAGAAAATGACAAATTTTCGGAACATTTGGAAAAATTCACCATTTTCAAAATTTTAATTTATCTACTTTTAAGACACATACCTCATACAATAGTTATCAATCGAGGCATCCATTGCTTCAAGGCCCCCTAGAGATTTGGAAACAAATGAGTCAGACTCTGGCTCCTAGTCCATCTCCTTTACTACCCATGTCTCTACTGCCAGCGCTTCTACCTTCCCAGAACAGAGCTATAGAGGACTTATGGCGTTCTCTGAAGTCCTGGACAATAAGTGAAGCTTTTATAAAAAAAAGACTACGCCCCCAATAGAGACACTTGGGAAATACCTTCCTCCAGAGACACCTAAGGTGACGCTATCCTTTTATTATGCCCATTTCAAACATGTTTGCTCCAACTTCCTGGCAACAACCAACACAGGGAGAGACCTCACTGCTTTTGAGCAACTGATTTTTGACAAAACTTCCTAAAACTAGAAAGATTTCATATTTATACCAAGAGTTTGTCATTAACCCCACTCAGAACTCGCCAGTATTTTTGAACACCTGGGAGAGAGAATTGGGTATCAAACTTTCAGACACAGAGTTGCGCTTTATACTAACCCACTCGCATGGGTTTTCTAGATGTGTATGCTTGCAAGAAAGCCATTACAAGCTCCTGTGTCGTTGGTAGAAGACGTATGAATTTTTTATTTCTACACAATGCTTCTGAATCAGATGTGTGTTGGAGATGTCAATTGTTCAGAGGCTCCTATTTGCACATCTGGGGGACCTGTGATCTAATTACAACTTTTTGGAAAAAAGTAGAAGCAGCTATCCAGAAGATATGTCAACCTATGCCAAATCATTAGTTCCGCTTCATTGGCTACAAAAAGAACCCCCCACTTTTGAAGAGTGGCTTATGCGGGTGGACCAGGTGTGCAACTTCGAGGAACTTATTAGTTGGACTTAGAGGAAGCATGAGAGTTTTATGCGTATATGGTGCACTTGGAGATCCTTTAGAGGTCAGCTAGATTCCAGCTGAGTTTTGGTACCACTCCTCCCCCCCCCCCCCCTTCCCTGTCCCTTCATTTTCCTTTCCCCTTTTTCTCCATGATCCCCTGTCTGGTCTCGTCTTGTTAATACATTTATAGTCATGTTTATTGATTCTTCAAAAAAAGGCAAACCCACCATCAAGTTTATAAAACAGATTGTCCCTGATTATTCGGGGTACCTTAAAACTACAGTGCCTTATATATTATTGTTCGTTTACTATAGAGTTTGGGATGTTGCTGAATACCTTGGCTGTTACTATATGTGATATGTTATTACATGTGATATGCTTACCAACAAAATTGATACAAACTTACTGTAAGACCAATATGTTTGTTAACCATGACAAAACTTTAATAAAAAGTGAATATATAAAACAAAATAGTTATCAATCAACATTGTAAATGTCATTTTTTTTTTAGGGCATTAGAAGACTTAGAATTTTATAAGCAATTTTTCAAATTTTCAAGAAAATTTCCAAAACCGTTTTTTTATGCACCAATTCACAGGTCATGCAGTCTCCAAGCTGTGCCTAGGAATGAGCTTTTGAGGCTTGGATTTTTCCCTACAGTAATGAGCCCAGAAGCTACACCTTGTCTCAGGCTAGGGGAATACCTTGTACTGGAGTGTGGAAGGGAAAGTCCCACTGCCAACCTACATACGTATCATTTCTAGAGATGAGCGAATCATCCAAAATTCGCTTTGCTGAATATTCGCAGAATTTCTGACAAGATTCGTACTTAAACTAATTTATTCGAATCTACGTTCAAAATAACAATTGTTGAACATTCCTGCACAAATTACGAATGTACATTCAGCGTAGTTAAAAGTATGCAATACGTAAGGATTAGCATACAAAAGTGCGTACTATTAAAGCATGAATGCATCATACTCACAAGGCTAGGCTACGGCATACAGTGTTTAGAGGCAGTCCATATGAGGTAAAAAAATAAGGTGCTCACTGCTAGCTCTCCAGCTAAGTGCATAATTTACTAAAAACACTGGACAATAAGTGCATAATAGGACACACATACATTGCAGTACCTGAAAAAGAATACACACAATGGGCTAAAGTGCTGAACCAGTAAAAACAGTGCAGCTAAAATACAGCAAAGACATAAGTATGCAAACATCTTAGTGCAATCAATTTCACATTTACAAGCATAATAGGCTCAGATACAGTGCCTTGCAAAAGTATTCGACCCCCTGGAACTTTTCAACCTTTTGCCACATTTCAGGCTTCAAACAAAAAGATATAACATTTTAAATTTTTGGTGAAGAGTCAACAACAAGTGGGTCACAATTGTGAAGTGGAACGAAATTTATTGGATTATTTAAACTTTTTTTGTAATAAGAAAACTGAAAAGTTGGGCGTGCAAAATTATTCGGCCCATTTACTTTCAGTTCAGAAAACTCACTCCAGAAGTTCAATGAGGATTTCTGAATGATCCAATGTTGTCCTAAATGACTGATGAAGATACATAGAATCTACCTGTGTGTAATCAAGTCTCCATATAAATGCACCAGCTCTGTGATAGTCTCAGGGTTCTGTTTAAAGCACAGAGAGCATCATGAAGACCAAGGAACACACCAGGCAGGTCCGTGATACTGTTGTGGAGAAGTTTAAAGCTGGATTTGGATACCAAAAGATTTTCCAAGCTTTAAACTTCCCAAGGAGCACTGTGCAAGCGATCATATTGAAATGGAAGGAGTATCAGACCACTGCAAATCTACCAAGACCCGGCCATCCCTCTAAACTTTGATCTCAAACAAGGAGAAGACTGATCAGAGATGCAGCCAAGAGGCCCATGATCACTCTGGATAAACTGCAGAGATCTACAGCTGAGGTGGGAGAGTCTGTCCATAGGACAACAATCAGTCGAACATTTCACAAATCTGGCCTTTATGGAAGAGTGGCAAGAAGAAAGCCATTTCTCAAAGATATCCATAAAAAGTCTCGTTTACAGTTTGCCACAAGCCACCTGGGAGACACACCAAACATGTGGAAAAAGGTGCTCTGGTCAGATGAAACCAAAATCGAACTTTTTGGAAACAATGCAAAACGATATGTCTGGCATAAAAGCAACACAGCTCATCACCCTGAACACACCATCCCCACTGTCAAACATGGTGGTGGCAGCTTCATGGTTTGGGCCTGCTTTTCAGCAGCCAAATACAGGACCATTCTGGATGGAGCCAAATACAGGACCATTCTGGATGAAAACCTGTTGGAGTCTGCAAAAGACCTGAGACTAGGACGGAGATTTATCTTCCAACAAGACAATGATCCCAAACATAAAGCATACAATGGAATGGTTCAAAAATAAACGTATCCAATTCTTAGAATGGCCAAGTCAAAGTCCAGACCTGAATCCAATTGAGAATATGTGGAAAGAGCTGAAAACTGCTGTTCACAAACGCTCTCCATCCAACCTCAAAGAGCTCGAGCTGTTTTGCAAGGAAGAATGGGCAAGAATTTCAGTCTCTAGATGTGCAAAACTGATACAAACCCCAAGCGACTTGCAGTTGTAATCGCAGCAAAAGGTGGCGCAACAAAGTATTAATGCAAGGGGGCCGAATAATTTTGCACGCCCCACTTTTCAGTTTTATTATTACAAAAAAAGTTTAAATGATCCAATAAATTTCGTTCCACTTCACAATTGTGACCCACTTGTTGTTGATTCTTCACCAAAAATTTAAAATGTTATATCTTTTTGTTTGAAGCCTGAGATGTGGCAAAAGGTTGATAAGTTTCAGGGGGTCGAATACTTTCGCAAGGCACTGTATATGTTAGAGTCTCTCCTCGTGGCTCCTTAGCATGATAAAACACTGTCTGTAACACATAGTCCAAAATTCAATTGTAATCCACGCAAGGTAGTATTGTAATCCAAACAGGTAACGTGTAATCCACATGGATAATAGAAAATAGCAGGAAATAGAGAACTCTTTTTGCAAAGGGGGCTCCCAAATAACCTGAGAAGGGGGGGGGGAGGAAAATAGGCACGCTTAGGCACAACTGGGACTTTTCTGCAGAATGGGGGGAGTCCTGACTGACAGCCATGTCCACTCCAGCTGGGTGAGAGTCAAATGGGGGCAATACATACATATTAGAAAATAGCAGCACATAGAGAACCCTTTTTGCAAAGGGGGCTCCCAAATAACCTGAGAAGGGGGGAAAAAGGAAAATAGGCACGCTTAGGCGGAACTGGGACTTTTCTGAAGAATGGGGGTCCTAACAGCCATGCCCATCTGGGTGAGAGTCAAACGGGGGCAATACAAACAACCAAACATAAAAAGTGCCAACTAGCTCTCACCCGTCAGGTGCAGTCCATGGTGTGGCTCCCATAGGTCCTCCTGAGGTGTCCATTACATCACCCAGCCAGTAGAATGGTTCCTCAAATGAGGGACCTGAAGTCCTCCTCGCTGGAACTGCTGCTAAATGTCATCAGAGGACGCTCCTGCCTCTTGTAGGCCACGCTCGCTGCCGTAGTAGAACTCCAGTACCCTGTTCTTCTGGAATTCGAACTTGACCGGGTCCGGATGGTGGTGACGCTGGCGAGCGCTGCAGCCATTTGCGCTTTTCCAGATCCTCTTGCCGGGACAGCAGGGGTAAGGACTTCCAGCTGCAGCGGTTCTGGCAAGGTTGCATCCAGGGAAGTAGCCCCAGCTTCCCTGGCTGCTGCTGGCTTTATCTTCCACGGCAGCTGGTATTGATGGATGACCGTAACGATGGAACGTAAATGATGTGGTGGTGGTGGTGCTGGCAGTCCAGGAATCAGAGGCTGTGGCTGTTCCCTGAACCGGAGGACGCCATCTGGGGACTCCTGAAGGCAGTGCAAGCGTCCTGGACCTGGTGGTTCATCCGGCCACACTTCAGGTTCTGTTGTAGGTACCAGCGGCTTTGAAAGGAGGGTAACCCCAGTCGCAAAAGGGCCTTTCAGGGACGCCATGGGGGTGTACTCCACCTGATCCCCCCCCCCCCCACGTACAGGCTGTGCCGAGGTTGTGGCAGGTACGGCCATTTTACCGACCTGCGGCCCACAAAATACTCCTTTCTGTCCTCATCGTCTGCCAGGAAGCCAGACCCTCTCTCAACGGAAAACCACAGGATCTCCCGGCCTTGGGTGGTCCAGTACCTGGATGACCCAGTCCTCCATGGCGTTTTTATAGTCCCAGAGGGTCTGCGCATGAGCCGTCACCGATGGTGGCACAATCGGGTTCTGCCTTATGGAAGGTGTTGTCGTGGATCTCCTCCTGGGCGGCGAAGTGGACGCTCCAGCCGCCTCCACCGCAGGAGCCACAGCAGACGCTCCAGCTGCACCAGCCACAGCAGACACATCAGCCGCCTCACGACAAACCGCCTCACGATGAGCAGCAATCTCAGAAACCAGTAAAGAAAACAAGGGCCCTGAACCCCATGGGGTTCTCTTGATTTCAGACTGTGACACCCTGATGTCTGGAGCGGGCGGTGGTTCAGGGAACTCATCCCCAAAGGCCATCTGGTTCCAGTTGGGATGCAGCTCTTTAGCCATCCTTGCTACTTGCTCAGTGTTTAGCGCTGGTCTAAACTGGTTCAGAGGAGGGTGGAGTACTGAGGGAGGAGTCTTCACTTCCTATACGTGCAAATAGTTAGATCCAGGTGGGCCGGGCTGGTTCTTTCTAGTTCTGAGGGGGGCGTATCTTCACTTTCCCGCTCTTGCGGGGGCGCATCGTCATTTTCCCACCTCACGCAGAATGCGTACGTTTCGTACGTATCATTAGCGATTAAAATTTTGCTATGTTATAGTCCCCTTGTGGGACTATTAAGTGTTAAAAAAAGGGAACAAAAATACATTTATTAAATAAAAAAATCCATGAAAGTTTTTTTTTTCCATTGAAAATGCGCTTTTCAATTTAAAAAATTGCCAAAAAAAAAATCCCCCATATGTTTGGAATTGCCACGTCTGTAATGACCCGGACTACATAAATATCAAGTAAATTATACCCTACGGTTAATGCTATAAAAAAAAAAAAAATTTAAAAATGACAATTGCTAATTTATTCTTAGTTGCCACCGAAAAAACGTAATAACAAGCTATCAAAAAGCGTCATTTACTTCAAAATGATAACAATGAAAAATACAAGTCGTCTCACAAAAATCAAGCTGTCACACAACTCCATAGAAAGAAAAATAAAAAATGTATGGGTCTTGGGTCTTAAAAAAAAAAGGGGGTTTTAATGCAAAAACATAAACTATATGTATTTGGTATCAATGTAATTATACTGATCCAGAGAATAAAGATATTATGTTACTTTTACCAAAAAATGAACACCATAAAAAAAGCAATTGAAGGTGTTTGCTTAAAAGGTTTCTCCAAGTTAAATTTATTGATGAACTATCCTCCTCTTCAAACAGCTGATTGGCGGGGGTGCCGGGTGTCGGACCCCTGCCGTTCTGATATTGATGACCTATTCTGAGGATAGTTCATCAATAAATTTAACTTGGAGAAACCCTTTAAGCAAACACCTTCAATTGCCTTTTTTATGGTGTTCATTTTTTGGTAAAAGTAACATAATATCTTTATTCTCTGGATCAGTATAATTACATTGATACCAAATACATATAGTTTATGTTTTTGCATTAAAACCCCCTTTTTTTTTTAAGACCCAAGACCCATACATTTTTTATTTTTCTTTCTATGGAGTTGTGTGACAGCTTGATTTTTGTGAGACGACTTGTATTTTTCATTGTTATCATTTTGAAGTAAATGACGCTTTTTGATAGCTTATTACGTTTTTGGAAAACCCCTTTACGCATTTAGTTTTGAGAACACGTCTCAGAAAGCATGTGTGTTAACTCTACGACATCCGTATGACATAAAAACAAAGTGGCTGAATTGCTGTTTTTCCCCATCTCCCTCCTAGAAAGAGTTAATAAAAGTTAATCAGAAAGTTGTGTACCCCAAAATGGCGCCATTAAAAACTACGTTTCCTGCAAAAAAAAAAAACAAGCCCTCATACAGCTAAAAAAATAAAGTTATAGCCCTTGGAACGTGATGATGAAAAAAGGAAGAAAATGCTTAGTCAGTAAGGAACATACAGATGTAGCCAGCATTATCATGACTGGCATAATGCATTAACACAACAAAATCACATTACAGTAATACAATTATGTTAAAGCGACCATCCTGGCATGCTTGGAGTCAAGATAACACTGGCTGCATCTGTATATATTGCTTTTCCTGTTCTTATTTGTTTTTCATTATTTAGGTCATCCACCATGTGGTTTAAAAGTTCTGGTAGCGCTATCATATGGGTCATTAACTCCTTCTACCCCGGACCAGTTTTCACCTTCCTGCCCAGGCCATTTTTTGCAAATCTGACGTGTAACTTTGTGGTAATAACTTTGGAACACTTTTATTTATCCAAGCCATTATGAGACTGTTTTCTCATGACACATTGTACTTCATGATAGTCATAAATTTGAGTCAATATATTTCAACTTTATTTATGAAAAAATCGCAAATTTACAAAAAATTTAGAAAAATTCGCAATTTTCAAAATTTGAATTTATCTGCTTTTAAAACGGAAAGTGATACCTCATAAAATATTTATTACTTAACATTCCCCATATGTCTGCTTTATGTTGGCATCATTTTGTAAATGTCATTTTATTATTTTGGGGCATTAGAAGGCTTAGAATTTTAGAAGCAATTCTTAAAATGTTTCAGAAAATTTCCAAAACCCATTTTTTTAAGGACCAGTTCAGGTCTGAAGTCACTTTGTGGGGCTTATATGGAAACCTTCATAAACTACACCCATCACGTTACTCAAAACTGATTTTACAAACTTTGCTAACCCTTTAGGTGTTCCACAAGAATTAAAGGAAAATGGAGATGAAATTTCTAAATTTAACTTTTTTTGGCAAATTTTTCATTTTAATCCATTTTTTTCATTATCACATCGAGGGTTAACTTCTAAACAAAACTCAATATTTATTAACCTGATTCTGAGGTTTATAGAAACACCCCATATGTGGTCATAAACTGATGTAAGGGCACACGACAGGGCACAGAAGAAATAGAGCTATTTCTATTGGTACTGTTTTGGAATACATATGATTTTTAATTGCTATATATTATGTTTTCTGTTTTGAGACAAGGTAACCAAAAAATGGCTGTTTTGGCACCGTTTTTATTTTTTACAACGTTCATCTGACAGGTTAGATCATGTGCTGTTTTTATAGAGCAGGTAGTTATGGACGTGATGATATCAAATATGTCTACTTTCTTTGTTTTAGTTTTACATAATAAAGCATTTTTGAAAAAATATATGTTTTTGTGTCTCCATTTTCTGAACGCCATATTCTTTTATTTTTCTGCCGATAGGCTCGTGCAGGAAGAGTTGACGTTTTTAATTGGTACCATTTTTGGGTACATATTTTTTTTGATCATTCATTATTACACTTTATGGGGTACAGTGACCAAAAATTGGTTGTTTTGGCACAGTTTTTATTTATTTTTACAGCGTTTACCTGAGGGGTTAGGGGTGATATTTTTATAGAGCAGGTCCTTACTGATGTGGCAATACCTAATGTCTACTTTTTCTTATTTATTTAAGTTTTACACAATAATAGCATTTTTGAAACAAAAAAAATGATGTTTTAGTGTCTCCATAGTCTGAGAGCCATTGATTTTTTTGACCGATTATCTTAGGTAGGGTTTGGGATGAGGTGACGGTTTGATTGGTACTATTTTGGGGGGCATACACCTTTTTGATTGGTGTTGCACTTTAAGTGATGTTAGGTGACAAAAAATGGCTTTTTTGGCACTGGTTTTATTTTTTTATTTTTTTACCGTGTTCACCTGAGGGGTTATGTCATGTAATATTTTTATAGAGTAGGTTGTTACGGACGTGGTGATACCTAACATGTCTACTTTTTTAACTTATTTCACTTTAACACTATAATAGCATTTTTAAAGCAAAAAAAAAAAAAAAACATACGCCTTTTTGATTGCTTTGTGTTGCAATTTTTGTGATGTAAGGTGACAAAAAATGGCCTTTTTTAACAGTTATTTATTTGTTTTTTTACAGTGTTTATTGGACGGGGTGGATCATGTGATATATTTTTATAGAGCTGGTCATTATATGTGTGGGGTTTTTTTTCTGTTTTTTTAATTATAAAATCAGGGGAAATTGACTTTTTTTGTGTTTTTGTTTTTTTTTTTACTTTTTTTTTTTAAATTTTTGTAAACTTTGTTTCTGTCCCACTTTGGGAGTCTGAACCTCTCTGCAATGCATTACAATAAATCTGGAGAGGACACAGATATTGAAACTGAAATCCCATCACAGCAAGACTCCCTCCCTATCTCCCATTCCTTCTTCCAAAAATCTCTAAACAGAGCTCTTTCTAAAGCTTTAGATCCTTTCTTTAGAGACTTACAGGATATTAAACGAGAGATAAAACATATTGGCTCCCGTGTTGAGCAACTTGAAAATGCTCAGAAAGCTATATGTGACTACAGCGAGACTGTTACTAACAGTATGTCCTCTTGCCAGAATCTCCTCAATGCGGCTTTTGAAGCTATAGAAGACCAAGAAAATAGAGGCCGTCGAAACAACTTGCAAATAAAAGGTCTTCCAGAGTCTGTGGCCCCAACAGCACTTCAGACTACGCTGCAACTGATCTTCAAATCCATTCTAGGTGATTCCTTCACAGGCTATATTACCATTGAACGCGTAGAAAAAACAAACAAATGATTCCCAACGTCTCGCTCACCTGAGTTGACTGGAGGCATAGTCAGCACTGGGAACTAGTGCTAGACATACATAAGAAAACAGAAGAAAAGTGACCAGCTTCCAAAAAATTTTTAAAATAAATTCCAGCCTTTATTTTCTTCATCCAGATGCACAGTTAAAAGCCAACACTCAGAGTCCTTATCTACGCGTTTCGGATCACATAATGCAGATGCTTAGTCATGATGTCATAGGACATCTGAAATCACTGGTTTAAATAGCTAAGACTTATCACCAGTGGGCGGAGAATGAATACTCCCACATACATATATAAAAGCACATTTGTAAAATTGCAAGAAAAAACATATCAAGAATAAACACTAATGAATAAGGATCAATAATGAAGAATCAAATCATGTTTTTTATTCAAACCAAAAGGGTTACAACATCCCATTTGAAAAATCCAAAAGGATTCCCTGTTTAGAAGCTTGCGCTTATGGTCACCACCCCTTCTGGGGGGGGTTAACCCTTTCCAAGCCACAAACAAGAAGACCTCTTGTATCACCTTGATGCACAGCTGCATAGTGTGAACTGACTGCTGAAACATTGCGACTCTGTGAGTATGGGATATCAGAGATATGCTTCCTTATTCTGACCTGCAGGCTATTCGTGGTACAGCCTACATATTGCAGTTGACAAATTGAACATGTGATACAATATACCACATATGCAGTGTTGCAGTTAACATATTGTTGTTGGTATGATTTTTGTTTAGCTATGGAAAAAAATAGAAGAACCCGCTTGAATATAATTGCAACATGTGCATATGCGGTGTCCACATCTATAGGTACCTTTATAAGTAAGCCAAGTGGGTTTTTTTTGCTGTTGATCCAAAAATAAACTTGGGCTGACTTGTTGTGCTATAGTTGGAGCACGTCGGGCCACACATCTTATCCCACTGAACTGGGAAAGATGAGATCCTTTCTGGTTCTGGATAAGGCCAACTGTTTGGCCCGCTCCAGAGTCCAGTTCGGAAATTCCATGTGCAGATAGCTTGCTGGAAACCAACTCCGCTTCCTTAGAAAAAATGTGATCATCTGAACAATTTTGTCTGGCTCTCATAAGCTCTCCCTTAGGGATGTTATTGACAACATGTCGAGGGTGGCAGGATGAAGACAAAAGAGTTGTGTTGCCAGCGGTATCTTTACGGTAACTATTGGTGTGTACCTCGTGTTTAATGTGATCCCCTGTCAAAATTAAATCCAAATATGAAATATTGAGGTTGTCACAAAAAAGAGTGCATTTTAAATGACAATCATTGTCATTAAGGAATTCACCAAAGAATGGTATGGCCGCCACATCGCCCGCCCACACAAAGAGCAGGTCATCGATGTAGCGACCATACCACCGCAATCAAGAACCCCAAACACAAGTATCAGAAAACAAAAAGCGGTGTTCCCATCGGGCCATATAAATATTTGCCAAAGATGGTGAAAATTTTGCGCCCATGGAGACACCTATTTTCTATTAGTTCGGGACTTTTTCAACCTTGCTCCCTGACAATACAGCCTTTCGATTCCTGTTATTTGGTGCCAGTTTGCCACACCCTGTGCTGATACACAGCACAGTTTTTTTGCACAAATGAATATACAACATAACTCTCTCAAACCGATTGAGGACTGTAATGAGAGATACAAGAAAATGGATGCTATATTTAATCTGAAGGATAAAGCCTCCCAAGATCACCTGGAGTTAAAGATCCACATGTCGGCGCTTGAGAAACTGTTAACTAAAGAAATGCGTACTTGGTGGGATTTGACATCATTGCAAAGGTATGTGGATAAGGACATGGTCCCTGGAGGGTTACGCCTTCGTATGAAACCCACTACTATATACTCAGATGAGTTTGTCACACAATGGCAGAGTATATTATCAGACTGTTCTCTCAAATTGATGGCTTTAATTATTAAATATGAAGAATCAGCTTTATGTAATCTGAGAGAAGAGATAAAAATCACTCAGGAGTCCATAATGCCGTTTGCAGACTGAGAGATGTTTAAAAACTAGGATTCTCAAATACAGGACAATCTCAATAAAATGGAAGAGGGTCTCATAAACATCAAGCAAGAAAAGTACAATCGAGACCTACAAGATTATAAATCTAATATGGTGTATACTTGGTCTGATATGAGGGCTAATACTCCACGTTCAATTATGAAAAAAATGACTCGCCGAAAAAAAGCTGGAGCTGCAAGGGTTAATTTCAGCTCCACTGAGCCAGACTCATCAGATTCAGCACCTGATACTTCTTCTGTTCAAATGGCTGTTCGACTAGATACTCATAGTGGCTCCAAAGATAAACATTCAAAAGGTGATAAGCGGTCAAAAACCGCTGAGCTGGGCGCAAACACCGCAGGAAGCAATCGTTACCCGTTGCGCAACAAAAGACTATAGAGATTACCCAAGTAGTAAATATCTCATCTAAAATATTGACTATGTCTCAAATCAAGGTATTAGCAAAGGGTATGTCTTTTTCACCTAGGTGTCACTTTGATTTATACCGCACTATTGTAGATGTCAACAGACTGGCTCGAAATTTAAACACTTTTCAGATATTTCTGCTGATCAAAGTGCTGACATCTCCATAGTTGCACCTATTAGTTTGCTTAATACTCACATATCAGATGACACCAGTGTGAACAAGGACGTACCTCTTTCTCAACAAGGTTGTTCTCAGCACAATGTTTCTTCTATGTCTTTTCAGGAATTGGTTAATCTTTCACATTTACAAGAATGTCGTTCCATTGGTGACTGATTTTTCTCATGATTTTTCTCATTCATTCATTACTCAGAATAGGGATTTTTATCCCATTCAATCACGTTCCACCGCCCTTGATAGATTTCAGGAGCTAGTGGAAAAAGATCTTGTGGCTCTCCATGAGAGGATTTCATCTGGAGGTGGCCACCAGGATCCTGACAACTTGTCCCAAGGGGAGTGTCACACTCTTAAACAATTAAAGAATATGAAAGACATTATTGTGAAGCAAGCGGATAAGGGGGGGGTCAGTGGTTATCATGGATTGCTATATATATAAGCAGCAAAATTTACTGATGCTAGAAGATGAAAATACATATTTAGAACTTAACCATGATCCCACCCCCTCTTATCAATAACAATTGATGCCACTGTTGATCTCTGGCTTGGAATGTGGTTTTCTTAATCAAAAGCAAGTTGATTACATTTTTATACACCCTGTCATTTCAGTCCTTGCCAAAGATCCACAAAGGGGATTTTCCCCCTGCCATGAGGCCTATTGTGGCAAATATTTATATGGCCTGGTGGGAACACCGCTTTTTGTTTTCTGATACTTGTGTTTGGGGTTCTTCATTGCGGTGGTATGGTCGCTACATCGATGACCTGCTCTTTGTGTGGGCGGGCGATGTGGCGGCCATACCATCCTTTGGTGAATTCCTTAACGACAATGATTGCCATTTAAAATTCACTCTTTTTTGTGACATCCTCAATATTTCATATTTGGATTTAATTTTGACAGGGGATCACATTAAACACGAGGTAAACACCAATAGTTACCGTAAAGATACCGTTGGCAACACAACTCTTTTGTCTTCATCCTGCCACCCTCGACATGTTGTCAATAACATCCCTAAGGGAGAGCTTATGAGAGCCAGAAGAAATTGTTCAGATGATCACATTTTTTTCTAAGGAAGCAGAGTTGGTTTCCAGCAGGCTATCTGCACGGGGATATCCGAACTGGACTCTGGAGCGGGCCAAACAGTTGGCCCTATCGAGAACCAGAGAGGATCTCATCTTTCCCAGGTCTGGTAAATTGGGACAAAATATGACTAAAAAAGATTCTTCTCCTATCTTTGCAACACCGTTCAGTGCAGAATATCCGCAAATATGTAACATTGTCAAATTCACAATTTACAGTTCACCAGAGATAACATCTAACTGACTGAACTACTCCCAGATTTAATAATATCACAAAAACAACGGAGTATAAATTGTTCATAAAACTTCCAATTTTATTAATATCAATTCTAAAAACATAAGTAGAACACAAAGTGCAGGTACATCCAGTAATTTAAATCTGACACCTATTGCCATATCCATTACATACTCGTAGTATACTTTGTCCTAAAATAGCTCACCGCACCTAATCATATCAATACATAACCAAATGAATATCCGTAACTACTGCAGTGCCAAAAATACAAAACAAAGTAAGGATCATCATTACATACCGAGTGCGGGTGTCAGATAACTTGCCTCAACGCGCGTTTCGCGTTCGCTTCCTCAGGAGAATTTAAGGAGGGAATATATTTTCCACTTTTTAAACTACCTTTGGCCAGTAGAAATGGGTATTTACCATCATGTGAGGTTGTCAGATATGGTCCAAATAGCGGCGCTTGGTCACATGTCCACCCCACGTATTTCCGCTTCCGCCCATCGCCCGAAGCCAGTACTGGTGAGGGCAAAACCTCTCAGCGAAAAAACGCTGGGTGGCCGACGTCGCCAGCACATCACTTCCTTGACGATCGGCCAAAGCGTCGCAAGGTTTCTAAACCAGCCAAGCGTCACAGACCCATCTGGTTATAATGAAGAGCGGATCATTATAGGAACAACTATCTAAACTCGTGTATTTTCTCACTACTGGAATGCATATTAGAGCTAATCATTATACAAAATCCCCTAAAGTGCTACATATATAATACAATATAATTATACGAGGTTCCTAAATAAATAAAACATTAGAAAAATTAATTTAACTATATCCTAATGTATTACCTCCGTATAAACCTATCCTTGTGAAATTCTCATGTGATATTTGTCATCAATATAATCAATAAAGTGCCAAGTGCCTGGTATACAGTGTAAACTATGTGTAAAAACATGCTATCAATAACAAAAACAAAAAATATATACTACAAATGTTAAGTGTCAATATAATTCATCTACATGATTATAAAACATCAATTCATACATAACCCTTCATAAAGTGTTAATCATATTAAAGTGCCCGTGCAATACTATAAATCCACCATATTAAAAATAAATTAAACAAATAAAAAATAAAAAATATCCATTCCATTATAACTTCTTTCCATTCTTTTCTTTCCCATTGATCTTATTTAACCCTTTCACGACCGGAGGTTTTTTCGTTTTTGCGTTTTCGTATTTTGCTCCTTGCCTTCATACAGCCATAACTTTTTTATTTTTCTGTTCACATAGCTGTATGAGGGCTTGTTTTTTGCGGGACAAGTTGTACTTTCAAACGCCACCATTTATTATTGCATATGGCGTAGTGGGAAGCGGGAAAAAAATTCCAAATCGTGTGAAATTGCAAAAAAAAAACCTATTCCGCTACAGTTTTCTGGGTTTTTTTATTTACGGTGTTCGCTGTTCATTAAAACTGACCAGTTACTTTCATTCTACAGGTCAGTACGAATCCAGCGGTACCTAACATGTATAGTTTTTCTTGTGTTTTGATAGTGATAAAAAAATTATAAAGTTGTGTTTTTTTTTTTTTTTTTTTTTTTGGGTCGTCATATCTTGACCCCTATAACTTTTTGGCATTTATGTGTACGGAGCTGTATAGGGGCTCATTTTTTGTGGGGCAATCTGAAGTTTTTATTGATACCATTCTGGGGTGTGTATGACTTTTTGATCGCTTTTTATTTTTATTTTTTTAGAAAAAAAAAAGCAACAAAAAAATAGCGAATCGACATTTTGACGCTTTTTTCCGCCACACAATTCACCATGTTGGAATTTTTTTTTTTTTTTATTTTAAAAGTACGGGTGTTTTCGGTCACGGTGATACCCATGATGTCTATTTATTTTTATTTAGGTATTTATTTTTTAATTATACGGAAAGGGGGGTGATTTAAACTTTTATATTTTTTTTTTATTTTTTATATATTTTTTAACTTTTTTTTTTAAATTTTTTTATTATTTGAAAGCTCAAATATGAGCTAATATATTGTACTTTTTATTTTTCACTATGAGCAATCTGATTTTTAATCTTGAATTAAAACTCATGATTGCTCATTTCTTATCCTGGCCTGCCATCTAGTGGCCAGAATAAGAATTGCACTTTGAAAGCTGTAATCCTCACCAGCGAGGATTACAGCTTTCATAGAGTGTACAGACGGCCCGATTGGCCAATCGGGTCGTCTGTACATTACCCGGAAGCGAACCGCTTCCGGGTTCAGACACCACCGGAAGTCTTCAGAAGGGCCCACAAGGAATAAGAAGCCCATCGGAAGACGCCGCCGATTGCGGTAAGTAGCCGCAAGTCTCTGCTGTTAAAAACAGCAGAGACTTGCCGACCATGACGCCCGCCGCACGGGCGAGCGGGCGTCATGTCCCCGCACCGCCCGAGCGCCGTACATGTACGGCGCCGGTCGGGAAGGGGTTTTCCTGTATCTCACACCTTCACTTTTACATCCAAGAAATCCACCGCCTCTCCTACTGTATAAGTAAACTTAATGTTTAATGTATTGTCATTCAGCTTTTTCATAAACTCCTTCAATTCCTCCTCAGATCCTTCCCACAGGAACAGCAGATCATCAATATACCTCATCCAGTTGTGTACCTTTTCTATCCCTGGAGTCACTTGGTGGGAGATACAGGAAAATTAGAGACAGATGTGTTTAGAAAAAAGACAGCAGTCAATGCGTTATTGCATGCAGAGTCTTCCCATCCTAAGGCGACTATAGATGGGATTCCTACAGGCCAATTCCTGCGATTAAAGAGAATCTGTTCGGATGAAAATGTGTATAAAGTACAAGCGAAGGATGTGAGGAGACGATTTTTGGATAGGGGATATAGTAAGCGGCAAATAAAAAGAGGGTTCAATAAAGCAGCAACCAGGAAGAGGGAAAAATTATTGTGCCCAAATGAGATGTGGAAAGAGGAAAAAGATGGTAAAACAAGGTTTATTACAACATTTAACAAACAGTGGGATGATATTAAAGAAATTGTATCCAGACATTGGGAGATATTAAAAACCGATTCTGTTCTTTCAAGATGTATTACTGATAAACCACTGATGACAGCACGACGCTCTAGGAATTTAAAAGATATGTTGGTACACAGTCACTATATCCCGGATTTAAATGAAGACTGGAAAATTGGGTCAAAAAGGAAAGGTTTGTTCCCATGTGGTAGATGTAAAGCCTGCAGAAATATGGAAACGGCAAAGGAATTTGCAGATAGTGACCACAAAAGAAAATACGAGATAAGACACTACATCTCATGTTCCACTATGGGAGTAGTTTATCAAGCGATTTGCCCATGTGGAAAGCAATATATTGGTTTCACTACAAGAGAACTAAGAAAAAGAATTCGGGAGCATGTGAGAGATATAGAGAAGGCGAAAAATGAGGTTAGTACTGAGGAGTTAAAAACAATCCCCAGACATTTTAAGATACATCACAAATGTGATCCGGATGGTTTGAAATTCAGAGGCATCGATGTAGTGCAATTGGGAATTAGAGGTGGTGATAGAAGTAAGAAATTAGCACAGATGGAATCCAGATGGATTTTTCAATTGGGGACCTTGACTCCAAGAGGTCTGAATGAGAATATGGGATATAGTGCATTCTTATAGGTGTGGTTATTTTAAAATAGCAGGAGGGATGGTTTTTTAGAGTTTGGCTATGAAAAATGTATTATATTAGTTTTTAACTGTTTTGTTTATTTGATTTTAGATTTGGAATGTGGTTGTGATGTCAAGGTGGAGAATTCATCTTTAATCTTGCTTTCATGTGGGGAGGAGGTCAGAAGAGGTCTTTAAATAAGATCAATGGGAAAGGAAAGAAGTTATAATGGAATGGATATTTTTTTATTTTTTTAATATGGTGGATTTATAGTATTGCACGGGCACTTTAATATGATTAACACTTTATGAAGGGTTATGTATGAATTGATGTTTTATAATCATGTAGATGATGAATTATATTGACACTTAACATTTGTAGTATATATTTTTTGTTATTGATAGCATGTTTTTACACATATTGTTTACACTGTATACCAGGCACTTGGCACTTTATTGATTATATTGATGACAAATATCACATGAGAATTTCACAAGGATAGGTTTATACGGAGGTAATACATTAGCATATAGTTAAATTAATTTTTCTAATGTTTTATTTATTTAGGAACCTCGTATAATTATATTGTATTATATATGTAGCACTTTAGGGGATTTTGTATAATGATTAGCTCTAATATGCATTCCAGTAGTGAGAAAATACACGAGTTTAGATAGTTGTTCCTATAATGATCCGCTCTTCATTATAACCAGATGGGTCTGTGACGCTTGGCTGGTTTAGAAACCTTGCGACGCTTTGGCCGATCGTCAAGGAAGTGATGTGCTGGTGATGTCGGCCACCCAGCGTTTTTTCGCTGAGAGGTTTTGCCCTCACCAGTACTGGCTTCGGGTGATGGGCGGAAGCGGAAATACGTGGGGTGGACATGTGACCAAGCGCCGCTATTTGGACCATATCTGACAACCTCACATGATGGTAAATACCCATTTCTACTGGCCAAAGGTAGTTTAAAAAGTGGAAAATATATTCCCTCCTTAAATTCTCCTGAGGAAGCGAACGCGAAACGCGCGTTGAGGCAAGTTATCTGACACCCGCACTCGGTATGTAATGATGATCCTTACTTTGTTTTGTATTTTTGGCACTGCAGTAGTTACGGATATTCATTTGGTTATGTATTGATATGATTAGGTGCGGTGAGCTATTTTAGGACAAAGTATACTACGAGTATGTAATGGATATGGCAATAGGTGTCAGATTTAAATTACTGGATGTACCTGCACTTTGTGTTCTACTTATGTTTTTAGAATTGATATTAATAAAATTGGAAGTTTTATGAACAATTTATACTCCGTTGTTTTTGTGATATAAATATGTAACATTGTTAAAAAACATATTTCTGTCCTGAGCTATGATGAGCATTGGACAGACATCACAGACAGTGGGATAAGATGTGTGGCCCGACGTGCTCCAACTATAGCACAACAAGTCAGCCCAAGTTTATTTTTGGATCAACAGCAAAAAAACCCCACTTGGCTTACTTATAAAGGTACCTATAGATGTGGACACCGCATATGCACATGTTGCAATTATATTCAAGCGGGTTCTTCTATTTTTTTCCATAGCTAAACAAAAATCATATATATTAACAACAACAATATGTTAACTGCAACACTGCATATGTGGTATATTGTATCACATGTTCAATTTGTCAACTGCAATATGTAGGCTGTACCACGAATAGCCTAAAGGTCAGAATAAGGAAGCATATCTCTGATATCCCATACTCACAAAGTCGCAATGTTTCAGCAGTCAGTTCACACTATGCAGCTGTGCATCAAGGTGATACAAGAGGTCTTCTCGTTTGTGGCTTGGAAAGGGTTAACCCCCCCAGAAGGGGTGGTGACCGTAAGCGCAAGCTTCTAAACAGGGAATCCTTTTGGATTTTTCAAATGGGATGTTGTATCCCTTTCGGTTTGAATAAAAAACATGATTTGATTCTTTATTATTGATCCTTATTCATTAGTGTTTGTTCTTGAAATGTTTTTTCTTGTAATTTTACAAATGTGCTTTTATATATGTATGTGGGAGTATTCATTCTCCGCCCACTGGTGATTAGTCTTAGCTATTTAAACCAGTGATTTCAGATGTCCTATGACATCATGACTAAGGATCTGCATTGTGTGATTCGAAACGCGTAGATAAGGACTCTGTGAGTGTTGGCTTTTAACTGTGCATCTGGATGAAGAAAATAAAGGCTGGAATTTATTTTAAAAAATTTTTTTGGAAGCTGGTCACTTTTTTCTTCTGTTTTCTTACCATTGAACGCGCTCACAGAGCTCTGAGAAGGAAACCTCAAAATTCTGAACCTCCTCGGGATGTCATTTGTCGCCTCCTCAATTTTAGTGTGAAAGAGGACATATTACAACACTCCAGACAATCAGACCACATCGAATTTGAGAATGCACAGATTTGTATTTTTCAAGACTTCTCTTCAAACCCTGCAAAAGACGTTCTCTCAAGCCTTTGACGGAAGCTCTCAGATCCAAAGGAATCCAATATACATGGAGATTTCCGTTTGGCCTTACATTCCTGGTGAATGGAAGAAGATTCTTAATCCGGAATGCTTCTGATCTTCCGGTGGTCTATGACGCCCTGGATCTACCAGACCTACAGATTCCAGAATGGTCAGTGGTGACTGGACTTGCCAACCTACCTCGCCTACACCCTCCTGCACCATGGGAGGAAGTCTCTTATGATCGTCAGGCGAAATCTAAGAAGAAGACGGAGAAATTGGTTCCAAGAAACCTCACCGTTAATAATAACTGAATCAACTGTTTCTCACTCTTAGAGGGCTCATTTATATGTGGCAATATTCCATCTGACACATTATTTCTTCACTCCTAATCTCGAATTCTCCCTGTCTCTAGACTTCCGTTGTCACCTGCAACATTCTTTTTTTCTACTTCACGTTTTGCTTTTCTTCTTGCCTCATTACTTTCATTTCCGCCTCTTATCACGCATCATAAGGAATCGTTACAATCTCTGATATCTATCTCTATTGAAACAGTCTTTATTTCTGGCTTTTCTCTCTTCTTTGTTTCCCCCCTTTTTATTCTGACTTAATTACCTTCACCTTATACACGCCCAGTTGGGTCTCACCAAATATGTTGTTTCACAACACAACTCTAACACTCACTCATATGGGGCAAAGAAATCGCTCCTTGTACCCTAATTCCTCTGATTACCATATTGATGGCTTACCAGACATGTTCCATATGCCCTTTACAGTTGAAACCTTAACAGTAACTTGTTCTCTTTCTCTTTATGTACCTGTTTCCCCCTCCCTTCCCCCTTTTACCTTTCTCAGTCCTTCCCCCATCCCAGTTCACAGGTCCTGGATACTGACGAGACTTAAGATTCTCACCTACAATGTGCGAGGACTGAATTCCCCTTCTAAAAGGGGCCAGGTGATCTATTTTCTCAAAAAACACAAAACAGACATTTGTTTGTTGCAAGAAACCCACTTTAGGGACTCGCACATCCCTAAAATGAATAAGCAGCACTTCTCAACTTGGTACCACACAAGCTCTGCCAGTAGGGCATCAAGAGGAGTAAGCATTGGAATAAGTAAACACATTGCCTTCACTACCCTAGATAAATGTTTAGATTCAGATGGCCGTGATCTTTGCTAAGGGGAAAATAGGTAACGTCATATTGACGTTAGGTAATATATACACTCCTAATAAAAATCAGGTCTCATTGCTATTATCTACACTAAAGAAACTAGAAAGCTTTTCAGAAGGAACATTGAGCCTAGGCGGAGACTTTAATGTTTCGCTGAACCCCCTAATAGATACTTCTAATGGAAAATCTGCTATTAGTTACAGGGCTTTAGCAAAACTCCACTCCGCTTATTACTACACCTACATCTCTCTGATGTATGGTGAACTCTAAACCCCTCAGTCAAAGATTTTTCTCACTACTCCTCTCCACACAACTCTTATCAAAGACTTGACTATATCTTTATATTCACCACACAGATACAAAACTGCCACTCTTCTGACATTCTAACTCAAGTACTATCTGATCACTCACCAGTAGAACTAACATATACGATCCCTTCATCCCCCTGCCACTTCTCGGTGCTGGAGACTGAATGATCTCTTATTGAAGCCCCTCCAAAACGTTCAGAAGATTAAAAAACAGTTAGAATTCTTTAACCTCAATGACAATGGGGAAGTTTCAATACAGATGCTCTGGGAAGCGCACAAAGCGAAAATCAGAGGAGAATTCATCTCCCTCTCTGCTTATGCTAATAAAATAAAAGCAAAAGAATTAACTGAATTGCAACAAAAGATTACGCGTCTGGAGTGCCTACATAAGAGATCCCTTTCAGCAACCCACCTAGCCGAACTAACGCCCCTCTGCACGGATTTTAAAAATGCTCGAAACCTGAATTCTGCGAAAGCTTACCTCTATGCGAAATACAAACATTATGCGCATGGTGATAAGCCCACCAGATTCATGATAGCTCAAATAAAGAACAGGAAAGCTAAATCGTATATTTCTAGTTTAAGAACTCCTCTGGCAACATTATATACAAAACAGAAGAGATTGCACAAGAATTTAGCAATTTCTATATACAACTATACAACTTACATACGACACAAGACCCTGCTGATGCTCAGACTAAAAAAGATCTGATCTCGCAATTTCTCTCATCTCTAACTCTCCCTCAAATCACAAATGACCAATCTCAAAAGCTATGTTCCCGCATTACCCATAAAGAAATCATAGATGCTATCACAAAAACACCAAAAAATAAATGTCCAGGACCTTATCCTCTTTCTTCTATGTCACCTTTCAAGACGTTTTGCTCCCTTGCTTGGATAAACTGTTTAATGAGGCACTAAATGGAACCCCTTTCCACTCTCAAACGCTGATGGCCCAAATATCCATAATACATAAAGAGGGGAAAGACCCAACTATGTATAGCAATCATAGACCTATATCCCTCCTTAACACTGATCTTAAGCTATTTGCAAAAATACTCGCCAACAGATTACAAAATATTCTTCCTTCCCTTATCGACCCTGACCAGGTAGGATTTGTTCCTAATAGAGAAGGTAACGATAACATATAGAGTACTACAGTTAATTCATTTTGCCAAACTTTCACCCAAACCATTACTACTATTAAACACTGATGCCGAAAAGGTATTTGACCTAGTCGACTGGAGTTACTTGCAGTCTGCCCTATCTGCCTTTGGTATTCCACCCCTTTTTATAAAAGCAATATTCACAATGTATAGAGGACCCATGGCGAAAGTGATGGTAAATTACTTCCTTTCCCCTGTGTTCCCTATCTCCAACGGCACACGAGAAGGCTGCCCGTTATCTCCTTTGCTTTTTGTACTGATGATGGAGACCTTGCTACAAAAAATCAGACAAGATAGCCGAATACTCGGATTCGGCTGTGGAGGTAGGGAACACAAAGCTGCAGCATATGCAGATGACCTATTATTATTACTTTCAAATCCCTCAGAATCTCTCCCTATAGTGGAAAGCTTATTTACAGATTTTGGAAAGATCTCAAACTTCAAAATCAACATGAGTAAATCTCAAGCCCTCAATATTTCTCTCCCCACACACACTTTATCTCTCCTCTCCTCCATGTCTCTTTTTGATTGGTCCCAACCAAGTATAAAATTTCTTGGTGTCAGGATATCCTCTGATCCTACTGAATTATATAAGAATAACTAGCCACCTTTAATAGATGAGATTTCGGAAATACTATCAAAATGGCCAACTCCATACATCTCTTGGTTTGGGCGACAAAATGTCTTATTTGTCCTAAGATTACATATTTACTGCAGGCATTACCGATATATATTCCTATCTCATTTTATTCCTCTGTGAATAAAATCTTTTCCAAATATATTTGGAACTCCAAAAAACCTAGAATTAAATACTTGACACTTCAGCTACCGAGACAATTTGGTGGCATCAATCTTCCAGCTCTGCAAATTTTTACACAAGCAGTCCACCTTAACGGAATAGTCGACTGGATAAGAAGCCCCCCCCCCCAAAAAAAAAAACGTGGATTAAGATAGAAGAGGACATTTTACGCTTTCCATTAAGACAACTCCTCTTTAAGGATCCAAAAACCCTTCCCCCCCCTTAATCTAAGTAATGCACTTACCCTAGAAACGTGGAAGGTTTGGAGTTTTGACCTTATACTGGGGGGGGGGGGTGTTGGCGGGAGGGCACACTGCGCCACCAATGTTTTAATACTGGGTGGGGGGAGGGGAGGGCGCATTGTGCCACCAATGTTTTAATACTGGGCGGGGGGGTGGGGTTGGGCGCACTGCGCCACCAATGTTTATTATACTGGGGGAGGTTGGGGGAAGGGTGCACTGCACCACCAATGTTTTAATATTGAGGAGGCCCCCCCTATTTAAACACCCGCGCAGCCCCAATTTCCTCAAGGAGATCGGAGCTACGCTGAACTCTGACATTGAAACTGTAGTTCCATGCGCCATCTGGTGGTGGTTGCATGTAACTACACCTTCATTTTATGAATGAAGCAATATCGCTCTGAGCTCACGCGATTCTGCTGTGAGCGCAAGAGCTGCTATATCTGTATGTTCAAAATGCTCCCCATACCCCTCTCCTTTTCTGCAAATTAAAGAACTTTGCATGAATACTGACCCTTCACACAATGACTCTTTACCTAAAGACTTAAAACTTAACACTGATAGGCTTCCCTCACAACCAGATGCTGTCGGAACAATTAAAGTGCCCATCATTATCTCCACTGATGTACAACAGACTTAAGTTATCTGTTAAACAACTTTCACAACATAAATACCCTGAAAGAACAATGATCAAGTTTGAATCCTTTCTTGCCAAACAAAAACCCCCTAAAAAGGTGCTGCCTACATGCAGTAAATTATTGCTATCCCCTTCTGAATATCTGACCTATACCTTTATTGAAGCTTGTGAATCTGATTTAAAGGGAACCTGTCATCTCCGAAACACCCCCTGAACTAGAGTAAGCGGTGTATAGTGTAAGTGATGCTGAATCCGAATATGTACGTTTTATCTTCATACTCACTTCCATTCCGACGCTATGCTCCCACAAACCTGCAGTAAAATGCACTCAGTGGACTCCAGTGCTCACTCACATAATGGAGAGGACTCAAAGAAGAGTCCTCTCAATGTATTTTACTGCCGGTTTGTGAGAGCACAGCATCGGAATGGAAGTGAGTATAAAGATAAAACTTACATATTCGGATTCAGCACCACTTACACTATACACCGCTTACTCTAGTTCAGGGGGTGTTTCGGAGATGACAGGTTCCCTTTAAATAGGAAATTCCCACAAGAACGTCAAAGACTTCCTAGCATCTAAAAATCTTTTAGATGCGTGAGAATGCAGGAAAGTGGCTATAAGGTACTGACTAGATGGCACCTCACACCAGTCTTACTAAATAAATATAACCCTAACTATCCTCCAACTTGTTGGAGATGCCGACAACTTCCAGGAACATATTTTCACATGTTTTAGACCTGCTATCATATCCAACCTTATTGGATTTCTATAATTATGCAGATCAACCGACTCACAGGCCTTTCACTCTCTCATAGCCCTGAAATATGCTTACTGCAATTGTTTCCAAATAAAATTCCAAAAAACACTCTTACACTCCTAAAACAGCTTTTAGCGGCTGCCAGAATCTTAATTCCAACATTCTGGAAGGCAGAGTCTCCTCCAACACTCACCCAGTGGATAGAAAAAGTAGATTCTTTATTCCGTTTAGAAGAATTAGCATGTTGGGAAAATAGATCTCATCATGTATTTAAATCTATTTGGAACCCATGGATACAATTCCGTCAATTTACTACGTGAGTAATTTTCAATCCTACTCTCTATATACCACTTCCTATAACATACCCTTCGCCTTCGCGCATTGTACAACATCATCGTCTCTATAGTCATATATCTCTACATATATACTCTCTCTTTCTAGAGTACCTTCACCTAGGGAGACTCATAGAATAATTCATTACTCATTTAATTTGGACCGTAAGGAACTCTTCAATGTTGCTCTATGACAAATGGACCTCTCAAATTCCACCCAACCCCCTCTTTCCTCCCTCTCTCGCCCCGGTCTGTCTGTCTGTTCTGTTTATTTGTTTCAAGGTAATTCATACCTACTGCTTGTTTGCAAGTTTCTTTATACTGAGGCTGATTGCCTCCACTAATTGCACTCTGTTTCATGGTCTTTGAAATGTATAGCAGGTCTTGAAAGGTGCAATTTCCTAAATCAGTATGACATGCTGATGGATTATGTTATATCGTTCATTAACGTGTCTTTGTAGACCGTTGGTTTTCTGTAATGTTTAACATAAAAACCAATAAAAAGAGTTTTAAAAGAAAAAATTGATGGCTAAAGAGGGGTGGCTAGATCCACAGTCTACAGTCATGGCCAAAAGTTTTGAGAATGATACAAATATTAATTTTTACAAAGTCTACTGCTTCAGTTTTTATAATGGCAATTTGCATATACTCCAGAATGTTATAAAGAGTGATCAGCTTAACAGCAATTACTTGCAAAGTCAATATTTGCCTAGAAAATGAACTTTATCCCCCAAAACACATTTCAACATCATTGCAGCCCTGCCTTAAAAGGACCAGCTAACATCGTTTCAGTGATTGCTCCATTAACACAGGTGTGGGTGTTGATGAGGACAGGGCTGGAGATCAGTCTGTCATGATTAAGTAACAATGACACCACTGGACACTTTAAAAGGAGGCTGGTGCTTGGCATCATTGTTTCTCTTCTGTTAACCATGGTTATCTCTAAAGAAACACGTGCAGTCATCATTGCACTGCACAAAAATGGCCTAACAGGGAAGAGTATCGCAGCTAGAAAGATTGCACCTCAGTCAACAATCTATCGCATCATCAAGAACTTCAAGGAGAGAGGTTCCATTGTTGCCAAAAAGGCTCCAGGGCGCCCAAGAAAGACCAGCAAGTGCCAGGACTGTCTCTTAAAAGTGTTTCAGCTGCGGGATCGGGCTACCAGCAGTGCAGAGCTTGCTCAGGAATGGCAGCAGGCAGGTGTGAGTGCATCTGCACGCACTGTGAGGCCGAGACTCTTGGAGCAAGGCCTGGTCTCAAGGAGGGCAGCAAAGAAGCCACTTCTCTCCAGAAAAAACATCAGAGACAGACTGATATTCTGCAAAAGGTACAGGGAGTGGACTGCTGAGGACTGGGGTAAAGTCATTTTCTCTGATGAATCCCCTTTTCGATTGTTTGGGACATCTGGAAAACAGCTCATTCGGAGAAGACGAGGTGAGCGCTACCACCAGTCTTGTCTCATGCCAACTGTAAAGCATCCTGAAACCATTCATGTGTGGGGTTGCTTCTCAGCCAAGGGAATTGGCTCTCTCACAGTCTTGCCTAAAAACACAGCCATGAATAAAGAATGGTACCAGAAGGTCCTCCGAGAGCAACTTCTCCCAACCGTCCAAGAGCAGTTTGGCGATCAACAATGCCTTTTCCAGCTTGCTCTGACATTGAGCTTGCTGTGTAAGTGGGCTGTGTATAAGTGGAGTTTAAAGAACCGGAGTTTAAGACAAGGAGGAAAAAGTAAGGTTGGAGGGATTTTCCTTGTTTGTTGGTAACTTGATCTGAGCTGGTCCTTTAACTACAGCAAAACCGCATCGTATCACATATTTACTGTTTTTTCTGTACTGTATATCCCCATCTAGCAGGTGCTCCATGGACAATGCTACTAAGTGTGTGTCCTGTGCAATGTATGCATGCCTTGAAGAGCCATTCGAGGGTGAATACATTTGCACTAGATGCAATCACGTTGCATATTTGGAAGCCCAGATCTTGGATCTAAATAAGCAGCTTGGCATACTTAGGGGCATTGAACACCTGGAGAGAGGCTTAGACCTCACAGTGCAGGCACTGGCTGGGGTCAGTGAAGAGGAGGAGGGAGGAGATGGGCAAGAGCAGGACTATCAAGTCAGCAGCTGGGTAAATGTAGTAAGAAGGGGTAGAGGGAAAAGTGCCAGGGAGGCTAGTCCTGAGCTGGAACGCCCTAGTAAATATGCCTGTTTGGCTGATATTAGGGATGAAAGCCCAGGACCAGCGACACTGCAGCAGGCCGTTTCTCCTAGAACCAGGAGGATGACCGCTGCAGGAAGGATGGGAAAAGGAGAGCAGCAAAGGACAGACAGATACTGGTGGTAGGGGACTCTATTATTAGGAGGACAGACAGGGTCATCTGTCGCCGAGACCATGAATGCCGAGCAGATTGAGGACCGGATTGACAGATTGCTGGGTGGGGCTGGGGAAGACCCGGCGGTCATGGTACACGTTGGCACCAATGACAAAGTCAGGGGGAGATGGAAGGTCCTTAAAAATGATTTTAGGGAACTAGGTGAGAAGCTAAAGTCCAGGACCTCCAAGGTAGTGTTTTCAGAAATACTACCAGTGCCACGAGTGTCACTAGAGAGACAACGGGAGATTAGGGAGTTAAATAAGTGGCTCAGAAGCTGGTGCAGGAAGGAAGGGTTTGGGTTCATGGAGAACTGGGCCAACTTCTCTGTCGGCTACAGACTCTACAGTAGGGACGGGCTGCACCTTAATGGGGAGGGTGCAACTGCCCTGGGGGAAAAAATGGTTAGACGGCTGGAGGAGCTTTTAAACTAGGATCTGGGGGGAGGGTGGGTGCCCATACTAATAAGGGGGTAGATAGAGAGTGGGTCATAGGAAGGAAAAGTGGGGGGTTAGTGGGGGCTGGGGTTAGTAAGGAATGTAGGGAGAAGACTGTGCAAAACAACAACCAAAGTAACCCAAGAACCCCGGATATTCATTTCATAAGTAATAGTAAATTGACAAACGGGGCAAAAAATATACATAGACCTCCTAATTGTATGTACACTAATGCCAGAAGCCTAACTAATAAAATTGGTGAACTGGAATTAGTGATGTGTGAGGAGGACTATGACATAGTGGGAATAACTGAGACATGGCTGGATGATAGCTATGACTGGGCAGTTAATGTACAGGGTTACAATCTTTTTAGAAAGGATCGTCAAAACCGGCGAGGGGGAGGGGTCTGCCTTTATGTAAAGTCCTGTCTAAAGCCCACAATCCGGGAAGATATAAGTGAGGGACATGAAGATGTGGAGTCACTGTGGGTAGAAATAAATGGAGCCAAAAACAATAATAAAATACTAATAGGAGTTTATTATAAACCACCTAATATATCAGAGGCCACAAAAAATCGACTTCTAAATGAAATAGACGAGGCGGCAAATCAGAATGAGGTTGTTATTATGGGGGACTTCAACTACCCAGATATAGACTGGAAAACTGAAACCTATATATCTCATAAAGGAAACAGGTTCTTGGCAATAACCAAAGACAATTACCTTTCCCAACTGGTTCAGGACCCGACTAGAGGGACGGCCATACTGGACTTAGTATTAACCAATAGACCTGACAGAACAACAGATGTGCAGGTTGGGGGACACCTGGGTAACAGTGACCATAAAATAATAACCTTTAAATTGTCATTAAAAAAAGCATTTCTTCAGGGAGGAACAAAAATACCAAACTTCAAAAATGCAAAATTTAGCCATCTAAGAGAGGCCATAGGTCTAACTAACTGGGACAAAATCCTCGAAAATAAAAATAAAGCCACAAAATGGGATATTTTTAAAAGCATCCTAATATCTAATTGTGAGAGGTACATACCGTATAGGAATAAAATGATAAGAAACAAGAAAAAAACAATGTGGATAAAAGGTTAAGGAACAAGAAAAAAACCAATGTGGATAAACAGAACTGTAAAAAAAGCAATAAATGACAAAAAGAAAGCATTTAAATCACTAAAACAGGAGGGGAGCGAGGAAGCATTGAAAAACTATAAGGAAAAAAATAGAATTTGTAAAAGACAAATAAAAGCAGCTAAACTAGAGACTGAAAGACTAATTGCTAAAGAGAGTAAAACTAACCCTAAAATGTTCTTCAATTATATAAATACTAAAAAGTATAACTCTGAAGGTGTCGGCCCCTTACAGAGTAATGAGGGGGGAGTAGCAGAGAGCGATGAGGAGAAAGCAAAACTCTTAAATATTTTTTTCTCCACTGTATTCACTGAGGAAAATAAACTGTCAGATGAAATGCAGAATATAAAAGTGAATTCCCCTTTAAAAGTGTCCTGTCTGACCCAGGAAGAAGTACTGGGGCGTCTTAAAAAGATTAAAATAGACAAATCGCCAGGACCGGATGGCATACACCCACGTATCCTAAGAGAATTAAGTAATGTCATTGCCAGACCCTTATACTTGATATTTAAGGACTCTATATTGACAGGGAGTGTTCCACAGGATTGGCGCATGGCAAATGTGGTGCCAATATTCAAAAAGGGTCCAAAAACAGAGCCCGGGAACTATAGGCCGGTAAGTTTAACATCTGTAGTGGGTAAACTGTTTGAAGGTTTTCTAAGAGATGCTATCTTGGAGTACCTCAATGAAAATAAGCAAATAACTCCATATCAGCATGGCTTCATGAGGGATCGGTCGTGTCAAACCAATTTAATCAGTTTCTATGAGGAGGTAAGTTCTAGACTTGACCGCGGGGAATCAATGGATGTCGTATATCTGGACTTCTCCAAAGCATTTGACACTGTACCACATAAAAGGTTAGTATATAAAATGAGAATGCTTGGCCTTGGAGAAAATGTCTGTATGTGGGTAAGTAAATGGCTCAGTGATAGAAAACAGAGGGTGGTTATTAATGGTACATACTCAGATTGGGTCACTGTAACTAGTGGGGTACCACAGGGGTCAGTATTGGGCCCTATTCTCTTCAATATATTTATTAATGATCTTGTAGAAGGCTTGCACAGTAAAATATCAATTTTTGCAGATGACACTAAACTGTGTAAAGTAATTAACACAGAAGAGGACAGTACACTGCTACAGATGGATCTGGATAGACTGGAGGCTTGGGCAGAGAAGTGGCAGATGAGGTTTAACACTGACAAATGTAAGGTTATGCATATGGGAAGGAATAATGCAAGTCACCAGTACATACTAAATGGTAAAACATTGGGTAACTCTGACATGGAAAAGGACCTAGGAATTTTAGTGAACAGCAAACTAAGCTGTAGAAACCAGTGTCAGACAGCTGCTGCCAAGGCCAATAAGATAATGGGTTGCATCAAAAGGGGCATAGATGCCCGTGACGAGAACATAGTCCTGCCACTTTACAAATCACTAGTCAGACCGCACATGGAGTACTGTGTACAGTTCTGGGCTCCTGTGAACAAGGCAGACATAGCAGAGCTGGAGAGGGTTCAGAGGAGGGCAACTAAAGTCATAGCTAGAATGGGTGCACTACAGTACCCAGAAAGATTATCAAAATTAGGGTTATTCACTTTAGAAAAAAGACGACTGAGGGGAGATCTAATAACTATGTATAAATATATCAGAGGTCAGTACAGAGATCTCTCCCATGATCTCTTTATCCCAAGGACAGTGACCATGACGAGGGGACATCCTCTGCGCCAGGAGGAAAGAAGGTTTGTTCACAAAAATAGAAGAGGATTCTTTACGGTAAGAGCAGTGAGACTATGGAACTCTCTGCCTGAGGAGGTGGTGATGGTAAGTTCACTAAAAGAGTTCAAGAGGGGCCTGGATGTATTTCTGGAGGATAATAATATTACAGGTTATAGTTACTAGATATGGGTTGTTGTTGATCCAGGGAGTAATTCTGATTGCCTGATTGGAGTCGGGAAGGAATTTTTTCTCCTAAAGTGAGGAAAATTGGCTTCTACTGCACAGGGGTTTTTTGCCTTCCTCTGGATCAACTTGTAGGAAAACAGGTCGAACTGGATGGACAGATGTCTTTTTTTTGGCCTTATAAACTGTTACTATGTTACTATGTAACAATGCCTTTTCCAGCATGATGGAGCACCTTGCCATAAAGCAAAGGTGATAACTAAATGGCTCAGGGAACAAAACATAGAGATTTTGGGTCCATGGCCTGGAAACTCCCCAGATCTTAATCCCATTGAGAACTTGTGGTCAATCATCAAGAGACGGACAAACAAAAACCTACAAATTCTAACAAAATGCAAGCATTGATTGTGCAAGAATGGACTGCTATCAGTCAGGATTTGGTCCAGAAGTTGATTGAGAGCATGCCAGGGAGAATTGCAGAGGTCCTGAAGAAGAAGGGTCAACACTGCAAATATTGACTTGCTGCATTAACTCATTCGAACTGTCAATATAAGCTTTTGTTACTCATAATATGATTGCAATTATATTTCTGTATGTGATAAAAACATCTGACAAACAAACATAAAAACCAGAGGGCAGTAGATCATGTGAAAATATAATATTTGTGTCATTCTCAAAACTTTTGGCCATGATTGTACATCTAATAAAATTGGCTATCTGGGCGTGACTGCTCCAGAGAACCGTTTGACCAGCAAAGTTGTTGTCTGGGTATTCGATTCTTAGGCCAGCTGCATCTCCTGGAACCTGGGGAAAACTTATTAACAGAATTTGAATCCCACAGACAAGAGAGCGAAATCTCCTAATTTGGGACTAAATTGCAGTGACAAACCCTAATAAATTACCCCATTTTGAAAACTAGACCCCCTAAGGTATTCATCTAGGGGTATAGTGAGTTTTTTGACCCCTCAGTTTTTGAAGAAATAAATTCTAAGCAGGTGCGGGGGAAAAAAGGTTTTTTTTTATTATTTTTACACAAAAAAATTTTAATTTAAAGACCGTTTTTTTGTACTTGGCAAATAAAAATAAAGTACACCCCAAAATATATCAACCAATTTCTCTTGTCTTCGGAAATATCCTCATTGTGGCCCTAATCTTATGCCTTGACACACGGCAGGGCCCAAACATAAAGGAGCACCCAGTAGCTTTCAGATTATAAATTGAAAATGTTTCAGCCCTCATTGCACACTTTTAATGGCTGCAAAATGATAGAAAACCCCATAAATTACCCCATTTTAAAAACTACACCACTAAAAGTAGCATCTAGTGGTGTAGTGAGCATACTAAGTGCAAAATTATTATAGGATGAAATAATGAGTATATATGGTTTTATTCAAATTGTTAATAAAATTTTCACAGGAAAAATATTTTTAGATGGGTAACCCTGTTACTGTCTTAGAAATATGTCACATTGTTATCTTTGTGGCGCATACAGATGAGAAGTGAAGCTTAGCACTTATAAGGGAAGCAGATTTCTAAAAGGGCATTTGCCTGTACATATGACTATGTCTTGCTAACAAAGCAGTTGACCCGCATTTCTGTCATTCTGATGCTGTTGTGCAAAAATAATAAAACTGAACTGTAGTGAAAGGCAACATGTCCAAGAAAACGGAAGAAAATGTTGTCTAATATGTAGCAAATTTCAGTTTGTTCACAACATACAAGAACACCAATAGGGCTATAAGGACAAGCTGGCATTCAAGGACAGTGACTGGTCATACAACATCTCTTTAGCCCCATCAATCCCTAAATGAGAGACGAACGTACTAAGTGACGCGGTGCACCATAACAGGCCCCTGCCTGGCAAGGTAGAATCCGCTATGCACACAATCAACCAGTCACCTACAGAATATATAAAAGGACAGTGTCCAGAATCGTCCGTAGGAACAGTAATGGATCACTAATTCTCAAAATTATGTCAGTATTTCTAGACGTGTTGTGGGGTGTCCACAAAAAAAAATCTTAATAAAGCCCATAGTAACATAGTTTATAAGGCCGAAAAAAGACATCTGTCCATCCAGTTCGGCTTGTTTTCCTACAAGTTGATCCAGAGGAAGGCAAAAAACCCCTGTGAGGTAGAAGCCAATTTTCACCACTTTAGGGGAAAAAATTCCTTCCCGACTCCAATCAGGCAATCAGAATTACTCCCTGGATCAACGACCCATCTCTAGTAACTATAACCTGTAATATTGTTACCCCCCAGAAATACATCCAGGCCTCTCTTGAACTGTTTTAGTGAACTTACCATCACCACCTCCTGAGGCAGAGAGTTCCATAGTCTCACTGCTCTTAGCGTAAAGAATCCTCTTCTATTTTTGTGTACAAACCTTCTTTCCTCCAGACGCAGAGGATGTCCCCTCATCACAGTAACAGTCCTGGGAATAAATAGATCATGGGAGAGATCTCTGTACTGAACCCTGATATATTTATACATAGTTATTAGATCTCCCCTCAGTCGTCTTTTTTCTAAAGTGAATAACCATAATTTTGATAATCTTTCTGGGTACTGTAGTCCACCCATTCCAGTTATTACTTTAGTTGCCCTCCTCTGAACCCTCTCCAGCTCTGCTATGTCTGCCTTGTTCACAGGAGCCCAGAACTGTACACAGTACTCCATGTGTGGTCTGACTAGTGATTTGTAAAGTGGCAGGACTATGTTCTCATCACGGGCATCTATGCCCCTTTTGATGCAACCCATTATCTTATTGGCCTTGGCAGCAGCTGTCTGACACTGGTTTCTACAGCTTAGTTTGCTGTTCACTAAAATTCCTAGGTCCTTTTCCATGTTAGTTACCCAATGTTTTACCATTCAGTATGTACTGGTGACTTGCATTATTCCTTCCCATATGCATAACCTTACATTTGTCAGTGTTAAACCTCATCTGCCACTTCTCTGCCCAAGCCTCCAGTCTATCCAGATCCATCTGTAGCAGTGTACTGGTGAGGAACAACTCAATCATTAGAGATCCTCCAAATAAAAAAATATCATGCCAATATCACATGTAATGTGAATGGAATTAACAGCTTTGTGTGGCAGGACATAGTCATAAAAAATTAAATTAGGAAAATTAAGAAAACAAATCAGAAAAGGTAAAATTTGTTCCAATGTCTGAAAAAAATTGGCTCCACAACCCATCCCAAAAGTATCCCTCCCTCCCTGGAAAGCCCACAAACTAAATAGAAATTGAGAATAAATCGACTTCCTGAAAAGACCCCCACCCATCCTTTTTGGTATTAAATAATATTAATAATTAGCAACTGTATGGTATGTCTCAAAACAGGGGTAATTGCAGAGGCTTGGTTGTGATGGGCAACTGGGGCAGTAAAATCGAGTGTCCCTCCTCCTTCCATGTTTGCTACACACCCGGCATCATTTCTGAGGATATGTCTTGCTGGCAGTGGCAGGGATGGAGTGAGGGAAGTGGCGTTCTGAAAGCCTTCGAACATCCTCAGATTCAAAGGCTTGCCCAGGTGCGGGGGGCTCAAACAGGAGACTCTCAACCACCTTCTCCTGGAACTCAAGGAAGTTGAGGGTTCCTTGGGCCTTTTTAAATAAAACAAAACTATTATAGGTAGCAATCTGAATGAGGTAGATTACTACCTTTTTATACCAGGCCCTGTTTTTTCGCTTCACCAGGTAGGGTTGAAGCGCCTTGTCCAAGAGGTCTACATCTCCCATAAATTTATTATAATCTGTCACGCAGACCGGTTTTTGTTTGTCAGCAGTAGCTCCCCTCTCCCTAACTGCTACTCTGGTGACTGCGTGCATAGTGGTCAGCATGTAGACATCCTTCCTGTCCTTCCACTTCACTTGCAAGGGCAACGGATGTTCCTCTCTCCAAACGCTTGGACACCAGAGGTTGTGGGTATCTCACTCTATTTTTACGGACTATCCCACAAGACCCTGTACTTGCAGCATGGATGGATTTAAAAAGGGGTATGCTGGTGTAAAAATTATAAGTGTACAGGTGGTACCTTTGTGTAGGAATGGCGCCAATAGATCCCACAAAATTTTTACCGATGTCCTAATATTTTTGGGGCAGCCTGGGGGGTTAAGTTGGGAGTCTCTGCCTTCATATACAGACAGACTGCAGGTGTAGCTGGTTGTGCTCTCGCACACCTTATATAATTTTACCCCATATCTGGCACGTTTAGAGGGAATAAACTGACGGAAGGAAAGACAGCCTTTTCAACTAAAAAGGGATAGATTTTTATTTGGGGTATATCATTTTAAGAATAAATCCAAAAGGAGAGAAATAAGGGGTATCAATTTATTTAGACAATCATAGGTTTGGTCAGTTCTGGGCGGGACTTGGGAATTGTCCGAAAAATCCATAAACCGCATTAGGGCTTCATAGCGGTTTCGGGACATAACTGCTGCGAATACAGGGGTTGAGTGGACAGTACTCGTAGCGCAATAGGATCGAACAGATGGCTTTTTTACAATGCCCATTTCATTTCAGGGACACTTGTGGGGGTTCACAGTCCTATATAAATACACATGGGCTTTTGTACAGCAAATTGTGTGGCATACAGATTAGTCTGCTGCACAATTAATCCCAGGAGTTTATCGTTCACAAATAAATGAAAAAAAAATCATAAGGGGTAAAATTGGTGACCACCACATTAATTTGGGGAGTGGATAAAAATTGGGGTACTTGGGTGGAAAATGATGAAGCAGGATCCCACGTAGTAGAAGGGACAGGACCGCTGGCTGGTGAATGCGATGAGGTGGCGACTTCTACCACCATTGGGCTATGGGGTCTGGGGATGGAATTGGAGCTAGAGTCCCCACTATCTGAAAATATTTCCACCTCTGAAGCGGTGTCGGCTTCAGAGTTTTCAGACCATAGAAATTCATATGCCTGCTCTGCACCATATAATCTTTGAGACATTTTTTTAATAAAAAGCTCAGAAAGAAAAAAAAATGATTATATATATCCCACCCTAAAAATGAAAAGTAAATGTTCCCTAGCGTCAGTATCAGTACATCCACTGACCGTCAATTATGGACGGACCCTAACAGATGCCCACTGACCGACTAACAGATGGACAGTGACAGATGCCCACTGACCTCCAGTGACAGACTGACAGCAACAGATGGCCTCTGACCACCAGTGACACACAGTCCCTAATGAAAGTAACTGACCGTCCCTAATAAACGGACGCCTAATGATGGACGCCCACTGACCACCAGTTATGGACGGACAGTTTATAAATTGATTTTTCTTTTTTTAACAGTAAATCGCACAGCCAGGACAGAAGTCTCATCTCTCTCTCTCCTCTCACAGATCAACTGCACTGAGGGGAGAGAGAAGCACAGCCAGGGCCGTTTCTAGAGCCGGGCAAGGGGTGCCACCGCACGGGGTGCATCACTTTAACATGCAGAAGGGGGTGCTGGCACTGGTGTGCTGATCAGCACCAGGGCCAACACTCAGCTAATGAGCGCTTCTACAAGCGCCCATTAGTGAAGAAGGCTGGAGTACAGCACCCCCTGCACTATCTGTACTCACCGCTTGCCCTCTTCTTTATGGCTGCCGCATTTACCAGCACAGACCAGCCTGTCAAGAGTGTGTGAGGGAGGACAAGGCACTGAGGACTGTGTGGAGCTGCATGAGGGAGGAGTCACTCCAGATGGCAGCTGACCTGTGAGGAACTTTCTTCACAGTAAGTACAAAACATAATGTAAATGTACTGGAGCCTGTGCATGAGGGATGTGATGTGTATGAGGGGGGGGGGGTCTGTACATGAGGTAAGGGGGGGGCTCTGTTCATGAGGGGGGGCTCTGTACATGAGGTAAGGGGGGGCTCTGTACATGAGGAGAGAGGGGGGCTGTACATGAGGGGAGATGCTGTGGGGGGAGGCTCAGTCTACAAGGGGAGGTGCTCAGTGTATGAGGGGAGATGGGCGGGCTCAGTATATGAGGGGAGATGGGGGGGCTCAGTATATGAAGGGAGATGGGGGGCTTAGTATATGGGGGGGCTCAGTACATGAGGGGAGATGGGGGGGGTGCTCAGTGTATGAGGGGAGATGCTGTGTGGAGGATGGGGGGCTCAGAATATGAGGGGAGATGAGGGGCTCAGTATATGAGGGGAGATGGGGGGCTCAGTACATGAGGGGAGATGGGGGGGTGCTCAGTGTATGAGGGGAGATACTGTGGAGATGGGGGGGTGCTCAGTGTATGAGGGGAGATACTGTGGAGGCTGGGGGTGCTCGGTGTATGAGGGGAGATACTGTGGAGGCTGGGGGTGCTCGGTGTATGAGGGGAGATACTGTGGAGGCTGGGGGTGCTCGGTGTATGAGGGGAGATACTGTGGAGGCTGGGGGTGCTCAGTGTATGAGGGGAGATACTGTGGAGGCTGGGGGTGCTCAGTGTATGAGGGGAGATACTGTGGAGGCTGGGGGGTGCTCAGTGTATGAGGGGAGATACTGTGGAGGCTGGGGGTGCTCAGTGTATGAGGGGAGATACTGTGGAGGCTGGGGGTGCTCAGTGTATGAGGGAGATACTGTGGAGGCTGGGGTGCTCAGTGTATGAGGGGAGATACTGTGGAGGATGGGGGTGCTCAGTGTATGAGGGGAGATACTGTGGAGGATGGGGGTGCTCAGTGTATGAGGGGAGATACTGTGGAGGATGGGTGTGCTCAGTGTATGAGGGGAGATACTGTGGAGGCTGGGGGTGCTCAGTGTATGAGGGGAGATACTGTGGAGGCTGGGGGTGCTCAGTGTATGAGGGGAGATACTGTGGAGGCTGGGGGTGCTCAGTGTATGAGGGGAGATACTGTGGAGGCTGGGGGTGCTCAGTGTATGAGGGGAGATACTGTGGAGGATGGGGGTGCTCAGTGTATGAGGGGAGATACTGTGGAGGATGGGGGTGCTCAGTGTATGAGGGGAGATACTATGATTGATAAGTGAGTGGTGGGATCAAAAAAGTTTTACTACTTTTATTATTTATTAGGTTCTCAGCAGTTGGATAGTAAATTAATGTATGCACGTGGGGCGGCAGCAGCGGGCATAGTATTGGTAGACATACAGGGTGGTAATGTTAAAGGGGGCAGCCATATAGGGGGGTTATTTGCTATAGAGCAAGCATCTCCAAACTGCGGCCCTCCAGCTGTTGTAAAACTATAACTCCCGCCATGCCCTGCTGTAGGCTGATAGCTGTAGGCCGTCCGGGCATGCTGGGAGTTGTAGTTTTGCAACATCTGGAGGGCCGCAGTTTGGGGATGCCTGCTATAGAGGGTCGGGGTGGACTGCAGAAACAACAAGCCATAAGGTATAAGCTGAATTCCCTGGTCCCTAATGTAGAATCTGAAACAGACCTCCTCTACCCTGCGCCAGTTATTCATAGTGGTGTCTCTTTATGTGGCAGAGGGGGCTCCGCACCCTTGACCAAAGACGTCTGCGCATGAGCTTCTGGACCAAACGAAAAGAAAAGGAAAGTGAGGAAACTGAAATCTGGGGAGACGTTGCCTGTAAGTCACTGGGTTTACCTTGGGTAACTGATTATTTTAAAATGTGTTTTAATCTCTTCATTAGAGTATTTTTCGCCCTGTTGGCAAAATTCCCTAGAAACTGCCCTGAGCAGAGCCCATGTCCTGGCTGTGTTTAGCAAATATAACTGATGTGATCTCCATGATAGGGTTATAATGGAGACCACCGCCGCCATCTTTGTTGAGGTACTGGGATTGGGACCCAGCTTTTCCTTATAGGGAAGCTGGGGGACCCGATCCTCACACAGGAGACTTTCTCCCTCCTCTCATGTAAGAGAGAACGTTTACAGCGATCACATGATCAGAGATTGCTTGTCACGGTCTCTGATCAGTGCCCCCAGCCCTGAGCTACCTCTGGTAGCTGCGGGCAGGGAGCTCCTGTGCTTTTTTGGAGCACTAGCTTGGGCTGAAGTGCCACCGTACCAAGGCGGGGCTCCAGCCCAAGCTACACCAGCCCCTTAGTAACCACTGTAAAAACATGTATGGGTGGTCACTAAGGGGTTAAACATTTTTAATCCTACTAGGGGACTTCACAATGCAAGCCCTATTGCCTGTCAACCAAAAACTGACAGGTAATCTATAAAACTGTGGAGCTATGCTAGTAATGGCGAGTCCTGATGGCTGAAGACTTCATGTGCTGTGTGTGGCTTCATTGGCCATTGCTTGTGCATTCCTACTGTACACAGTTTCTGTAAAGGAAACCCCATTATTGGTAAAGGTTGTGGCGTTTATTGCAACTGCAGAAACAACAGAGCAGATTAACTAATCCTGTATATGGCGTAATAAGACTGAAAATGCATCAAAGTTATCACAGTGCCTCATGCTGGATGATGAATTTGGTCATGGTTAGACACTTTGGTGTAGCTTTATACCAACTACTAGTTGGCTTATTTTGCATCAGAATTGAGGCACAATTTTAGAGCAAACTGTTACATCCTAGGCCACAGATAAGTAATGCCCCTTTTCATTAGTTCAACGGAAGCATCATAGCCAATTTATTCACTTATTTAAACTCCTTTATTTAAAAAATATAAATAAATATTAAACATCATAGCCACTTTATTCCCTTAAAATATATGGGGGACATTTATTAAGACCAGAAATTTATACACCAGTCTTAATACCTCTCCACTGCTGGCCATGTGACATGCTTTAAACTATGCCAGCTCCCTTGCTGGCATAGCCTAATGCCCCTTTCACACGTGCGGTAGACTTGCACGTCTCCCGCAACGCATCTACAGGGCTGGACTCGGCACTGACAGGGATCGCATATAACGCTATGCAATCCCTGTCAGTGCTGAGCCCTGTAGATGCGTTGTGGGAGACGTGCGAGTCTACCGCACGTGTGAAAGGGGCATAAGGCCATTTCCCACGCCATAAACTGGAAAATAATGAATGAGACAGGCCAGCCTACCGACACCATGCCCCTTTTTTCTGCCACTTCATGAGTGGCATGAGCAGAATAAAGTGACAAATTTTGTTTTATAAATATGCCAAAAAGTGGTGTAGAACCAATAAATGATCGCCTATGTTTTTAAATACCTGATGGAAGTTGTCTGTAATAGTAAATTACAGGATGCAGGAAATTGGAACGCCATGCAGCTTTTTCATCACCAATAGCACGATTATAGTGAAACACATCTTTGTCTGGTCCAGAAAAATTCTTTCCATATTCCATTATTAAAATTAACACTCCTGTGTCATACACCTTCCTTCCAGTGCTTTTGTCTACAGTGGAAATAGTTCCAACTGGTACCTCCTCTAGGTACTCAAAAGTAGTAGCATCCCTAAAAAAAAAAAAAAAGAAAAAAAAGAAAAGAAAAATTGAAATTTATAACATAGTGATTGGTCTATAAGCATGAAACTAAATGTGAAGCTTATAACTGGGACAGTGACACCTGTGCTTCCTATTTAACATTCTGGCCTTATAAAGATGCTCCAAGAAGAAGAAGAAGAAGAAGAAACATCTAGGTTTTAGAGGCGGAAAATCAGAAAATATATTTTTCTTCAGACATTACCAGACCTCAGATTAGAACCCCATATCAGACCTTAGATTAGAACCCCAACTTACCTTTCTAGATGGTTCGCTGCACTCACCAGTCCCTGGTGTTCTCTGGGTCCACACTGTACTGTGACCCGACATTGCACAGTGTCACATCATAGTGTGCGCACTATGTCCTGGCGCTATAGTCAGTCAGGACACTGCAGCATGGACCCGGAAAAGATCAGGGAGTATAGCCAGTGCTAGAAGCACTTCACTCACTGCTCTCCGTGTCTACTGCATACTAGTGAGCACTTCTATTAAGACGCACTGCCATTTTTCTCCCACTTTTGGGGGTAAAAGTATGTATTAGGCCTTATTCACACGTTAGCATTTTAGTCAGTGATTTCCATCAGTGATTGTGAGCCAAAACCAGGTGCGGCTCTAAACACAGAACAGGTGCAGATCTTTGCCTTATACTTTGTCTGTGGAGGCTCCAATCCTGGTTTTGGCTCACAATCACTGAAAGAAATCACTGACCAAAACACTGACGTGTGAATAAGGCCTTATAAAGAGAAAAATTGGTGATTTGCAATATAATACTAAAAGTAATAAAATAATCGCTATGTATAATATAAATAATTAATGGATAACTTGTTGTCCCCAGTGCTGGGTCATTCCCTAGCTGATACAATAAACACAGCAAAGGGGTACATGTGAAGTAGTCTTTATGTGGATAGATACAATAGTATCTTTAAATACTTAGTGAACATCCAGTAACTTTTCCAAGCCAGATCTCCAAGTTGCTTTATTGACCTGAAAGAGTATATATTTTTAATCTTAAAGGGTTATTCCCATCTTAGACAATGGGGGCATATCGCTAGGATATGCCCCCATTGTCTTATAGGTGGGGGTCCCCGGGGTCCGACTACCGCCAGGCGATGCCCCCCCCCCACTGCGCTAATAGAAATTAATGTGAGGCTCAGAGCTCCCCCGCTTCGTTCTTAATATAGGTGCGGGTCCCTGCTGGGACCTAGAGATATGCCCCCATTGTCTAAGATGGGAATACCCCTTTAAGTAATAACCAAAAATGAACATTTGACCTATTGATTTATAGTAATGTATTTTTAATACTCACAAGAGATGGACTATGATTACTTTTTACTTTATAATTTTCTTTAATGATTTTGCAATTTTATGATTCTATATTATTGTATCTGTATTCTAAATCGAGATTGCATAGGATTGTATTCCTTTTTGCTGTGTGTATTGTATCAGCTAGGGAATGACCCAGTGGTGGGGACAAGTTATCTATTAATTATTTGTATGATACATAGCGATTATTTTATTTCTTTTAATGCACTACTATTTTTATAGAATAAAATCTTTGAAGCTTCATATGAAAGTGTGCCTACCAATACGCATTCTTTGAACTACTTTCTATTTTAATTAAGGCCAAGGATGAGCCTCTTGGTAGTGCACCTTGAATCCATTGTTATAGAGTGGTGAGCCACTATAATTGCTTTCTCCCTATAATACTAAAAGTACCTACTTATATCCACAAAAAGAGCTGTTCACTGGCACTCACAGCTGCAAGTAAGCAAAGAATAATGCAACGCGGACAGTCACACAACAAAGCCTATACTTCCAGAGAATAAAATCTACGGCATTCACCCTTCAATTAAAACCTGGTTTTCAAACTATAAAAAAATGGACAGTGGATACAGCACATAGCACAGACAACATGTGTTTTATGCCAATTATGTTTTCTGTTAGTCCTCATATTCTTTTCTCTGGATGTACCTATGTATATTTCTGGTTGCGTAAATATTTATATTTTAGGGGAAGATTTAAAGGGGTATTCTCATCTTAGACAATGGGGGCATATCGCTAGGATATGCCCCCATTGTCTTATAGGTGCGGGTCCCACCGCTATATCCAGAACGGAGCGGGGAGCGCTGGGGGTCCGGCCACCACCAGGCGCAGCTCCCCGCTGCGCTCATAGAAATGAATGGGAGCGCAGCGCGCAAGCGCGGCCACCGCTCCCATTCATTTCTATGGAGCCGACGGAATTAGCCGAGCCAGCGCTCGGCTATTTTCAGCAGCCCCATAGAAATGAATGTAGGGCGGCTGCGCATGCGGCGGCTAAGTCATAAAAATAGTTACTATAAAAATAGTTAATAGTTAAGTGTGATTAAATATAATAAAGCTAAAAGACCCAAACAACTCACAACTGCATAGTAAAAAAGACTGACGCCCGAGGTGATACAAGAGGAGTAGTCAAAGGCATCCTATTTCACATGTCATCTTCTGGAGGGTGAAGCTCTTAGTTTTTTTTGTTTTTTTTTTTTGTTTGTTTTTTCTTTTACCCCCCCCCCCATCCCACCCATCCCCTTGGTCGGTTAGGCATATTTTTTTCCTCCAATACTCATCCCATTTTTCTATTACTGCTCTGATTTTATTTTCACGTTTTTTATGCCTCCTGATTATGACTTCAAAGGACATTATCTCATCCATCAATCTTTTCAAATCATACATAGAGGTAGCTACTGCCTCTATCCACTTTCTGGCTATAGCTAACCTTGCTGCAAAAAAACATTTTATACATCAATGCTTTCCCAGGTAGTCCCATATTGTATTCACTAACGTCACCCAATATAGCACATTCATATTTATCATCTACTTTTATTTCATACACTGTTTCCATAACCTCAAAGACTTTTCTCCAGTATTCCTTTTTTTGCGTGCAGTCCCACCAGACGTGTTCTAAATCGGCACCCTCTAACTTACAACTAATACACTTATTTGTTTCTTTCCTTTTTATCCTATATAATCTATCTGGTGCATAATACAATCTGTGTACAATAAAAAATTGTATAACTTTGTGAGAGTTATCGGTAAAATACATATCAGAATCCTCATCCCAAACATCTATTCTACTTTCCCATTTCTTCCTTGTCTTAACCCCAACATAAACCCCCCGACTGTGATTTACCAGTTTATATAATTTGGACATCAATTTTTTACTCCGTCCCCTCATCTCTATCACCTTATCCAGTGTTTTTGACTTTTCAACCAAAAATCTTTCTTTTTCTTTAGTGGCATTAACTGCACTAACCAATTGCATATATCTAAATACACACAATGTTGTGTTATTAACAACCTCTAACTCCCTTTTTAATTTCAACCTACCATCAACGAAAAAATGTTCCACCGTATATAACCCTCTATTAACCCAGTACCTATAATCCAAAATTTTTGCAATCTCTGGAAATTTACTGTTATGGAAAAGTGAAGTGAAACTCAGCGACTGGTGAATCCCAGCTATATTTTTCAACTTCCCCCACGTTTTAATCAGCGCTTTGAAAATTGGGCAATCTACCATATAGACCGTCTTCTCTCCTTCTAGTACCATAAATATATTTTCTGCAGTTTCATGCTCGTCCACCATTTTCTTTAATCCTGTTATTTCCTTCCATTTTAACATATTTCCCACCTGCGATGCAATGTAGTAACTAAAGAAATCTGGAGTTGCTAATCCTCCTTTCTCTACTGGGAGGGTTAATACCTCATGCTTTATCCTAACTCTTTTTCGGTTCCAGAACAGTTCATTCATCTGTCGGCTAAGCTTCCTGAATATGTCCTTTTTCAACCACACCGGGGAATTACTTAAAGGGTTATTCTCATTTTAGACAATGGGGGCATATCGCTAGGATATGCCCCCATTGTCTTATAGCTGGGACCCGCACCTATTTCCAGAACGGAGCCCCCGAAGTGAATGAGGGCGCACTGCGCATGCGCAGCCGCCCTCCATTCATTTCTATGGGGCCGCCGAAAATAGCCGAGCGCTGGCTCGGCTACTTCCGTCGGCTCCATAGAAATGAATGGGAGCGCACCGCGCATGCACGGCCCGGCTCCCATTCATTTCTATGAGCGGCGCGGGGAGCTGCGCCTGGTGGTGGCCGGACCCCCGGAAACCTGGGGTCCTCCAGGCGCAGCGCTCCCCGCTCCGTTCTGGATATAGGTGCGGGTCCCAGCGGTGGGACCCGCACCTATAAGACAATGGGGGCATATCCTAGCGATATGCCCCCATTGTCTAAGATGAGAATACCCCTTTAATATATGCATAATCTGTGGAAACAATGTAATTTTAATTAACCCTAATCTATCAGCACGTGATAAGGGGAGTCTATTCCATACATCAATCGTCCTTTTAACCTTTAACCTCTTACTGCACCATGACGTGCCTGCACGTCATGGGCTGCCCTGCCTTAAGGCACTGAGACGTGCAGGCACGTCATGGCTTCTAACTGTCGCCCTGCCAAAGTGCAGGGTGACAGGATCGCAGGGCCGACTGTTTCTGAAAGCTTAAGCTTTCAGCAACACTCTGGGGGGCCAATCAAAGCCCTCCCCCGCCCACGATCGCTGTGATTGGTCAGTCTGCAGACACTGACCAATCGCAGAGTGCAGCAGCGCAGCTCCGATGTCATCGGGGCTGCACTGCTATGTTTTAATTTTTCAGGATGGCCGAGCAGACCCTCCGACCCACCCACCCACAGCAGCTTCCTCCCGTAAGTAAAAACATCACTCCCCCCCCTTCAATCACCCCCACCCCCATTTTCAGGATGGCCGAGCGGTATTAGATTGTCAGCTGTAACATACAACTGACAATCTAATGTAACAGCCGACACTGCTAACACTGCTCTGCTGTGGCAGCGTCCCGATGGTTACCATGGCAACCGGACGCCATCCGGCTTGCCATGGTATATGAAGCTAAAGTATAAAGTAAAAATACACTGTAGTACACTATATAGTGTACTGCAGTGTATTATATAGACATCAGATCAACTGGGTCTTCAAGAACCAAGTGGGTCTGAGTCAAAAAAGTGTAAAAAAAAAAAAAAGTGTACAAAATGAAAAACGTAAAAAAAAATAAAATAAAAAACATTTTTTCTCATATACGCACATTTATAATTGAGTAAAAATAAATAAAATAATAAAATACCCTAGACATGTTAGGTATCGCCGCGTCCGTAACAACTTACTCTAAAAAAATCTCACCTGACATAACCCCTCAGATGAACACAGAAAAAAAAATAAAATAAAAACTATTACATCACAAAAAGCATAATACCAAGCGATCAAAAAGGCGTATTCCCTCCAAAATGGTAGGGAATGGGGTAGATGTGGGGGAGGGTGGTAGTGAGGAGGCTCAGGAAAGTGAGGTAGCTAGCTGGGTAACAGTTAGAAAGTGGGTTAGAGGGAAAAGTGCCAGGGAGGCTAGCCCTGATCTGACACACCCCAACAAGTTTGCAAGTTTGGCAGATGAGGGGGATGTTACTTCAG
>ONZH01003159.1:0-26413 GCA_900303285.1 Rhinella marina
GAGTAAGGGGGAGAGAGGACAACCCTGTCTCGTACCTCTATATAGAGTGAACCATTCTGACGTCTCCCCATTTGCCACGATTCTCGCCACTGGACTCCTATACAAAGCCTTTATCCATCCAATAAAGGTTTCACCCAGGTTACATCCCTCTAATACTCTCCAGAGGAATGGCCACTCCACACTGTCAAAGGCCTTCACTGCGTCCAGTGACAGTATGGAGTGACCCCCCTCCCGGCAACCCACCTGAATGTTTAAATGGGTTCTTACAATGTTCTCTCTAATGGACCTACCCGGTATGAATCCCCTTTGCTCATGCCCCACTAATCCACCTATCAACCTTCCTAATCGTGTGGCCAAGATCTTAGCAAATATCTTAACGTCCGAATTAATGAGTGATATAGGTCGGTACGCCTCAGGCTCTATTGGGTCTTTTCCCTCTTTTTTAATCAATATAATATTAGCTTGATACATCGAGCATGGAAGACTACCACCTTCCCTCAGACTAGAGATCACCTTTCCTAGATTCCCCAACATCTCTTTTTTGTATGTCTTATAAATCTCCATTGGGAGGCCGTCTGGCCCGGGGGCTTTATTATCCTGCATTGCGTTAAGTGCCAACTCTATCTCCTCCATTTCTATTGGTCTATTTAACCACTCTTTCTGTTCTAATTCTAATTTTACCAGAGGTAGAGGTGCAACATACTTGTTTAATTCCTCCTGAATATAAGTTACTTTAGATGTATATAAGTCTTTGTAGAAAACCTCAAATACCTCCAAAACCTCCATCGTTTGCCTTACTATTATCCCCCTCGTATTCTTAATGGCCATGATATAATTATCTACTTCCCTATCCTTAACTATACTCGACAAAAATTTACTAGGCTTCCCCCCTTTGTGGTATTTCTGTAAATTTTTAAATTTCACCCTATTTATCTCTTTCTCCGTCATCCATTGCTCTACTCTTGTTATGGCGTATAACCATCTCTGTTTGTCCGCTTCCTCCTTAGTTGCCAAGAACTGCCTTTCTGCATTCCTCACTTCCTCCCTTAGATTTTTTTTTCTCCAATCTAAAGCTTCTTTTTTTCCTGACAATGTCTCTATATAAAACTCCCCTCAGAAAGGCTTTTGCCGTCTCCCAAACAATATCAGAGCTTGCGGTATCATTATTCAGTTCAAAGAAACTTTCCATTTCCTGAGAAATCTTTTCATGGGGTGAGATTAATTTCAACCAATATGCGTTACATCTAAAGCTTCTACATTTCGTCTTTCCCAATCCATTCAAATAAATAACAATTGCCACATGATCTGACAGAGACCTCTTCCCCAATTGCATTTTATGCACCCATCTCATTGCCAAGTTGTTACCGAACGCTAAGTCAATTCGGGAGAATACATCATGTGAGGAACTAAAACACGTATAACCCTTCTCCTCTGGATAAAAATTACGCCAGATGTCCCCCCAACCAAATTCCCCCACAATTTTCTTTAATGGGGACCCTTGCACTATTTTGCCAACATTCCTCATTCTCTCCCTATCTACCTTCTCCTCCATCACTGCATTGAAATCCCCAAATACCAATACTGGGATGTTATCAAACTGCTGCACAAATTCCCAAACTTTACTTAAGACGAATGGAGAGAATGGAGGGGGGATACACACAAACGCCAATACACATCTTACCCCAGCAAGTTCCCCCTGAATCATCACATACCTTCCTTCTGTATCAATATTCATGACATCAGTTCTATGTTGTATACTCTTGTGGAACAGTACACTAATTAGAAAAAGTGGAATGTGCTCCATAAATCCACCACCTCCTAGTTAACACTCTGATTGTTTCCTTAGTTAAGTGCGTTTCTATAAGACACGTTACTGCTGGCTGCATTTGTCCCAATATCCTTAAGATTGCATACCTCTTTAGTTTGTTGTTCAGCCCACGCACATTCCACGTTATTACCTTAATTCCCTGGCTCATTATGATCAATATAAGGATAACAAAGCATCAGGAGAATACAAATAGAGCCCTCCTCTAATCTTGTGCCTAACCGACCTCTTATCTTATCCCACCCCTTCCACCCTTCCCATCCCTCCCCAGCCCCCTTTCTGTCGATGAAACTGACTCCCAGTTCCGTCAACCTTACACTACCGTGGACCGCCCAACCCTCCCCCCCGCCGCCATAGTCAACCCAACTGATTCCATCCTCCAAAATACAAACAATGTGTTCATATTCACATACTAAGGACCGACATTTCTATCCAGCCATTCACAGACTTCTTTCGGATGAGCAAAGAACAGTGTACGGTCCTTATGTATAACTCTTAATTTCGCTGGATATAGCATCAAATATTTAATATCCTTTTCCCTTAATCTTCTCTTTACGTCTCTGTATCCTTCTCTTTCCTTTTGCGTCACGGTTGAATAGTCCGAAAAAAACATGATTTTTGATCCATCAATCTCTTGTTGAGCGGACCTAAAGTGCCTAAGTATTACTACTTTATCCTTAAAACTTAATACTTTTAAAATTATGGTACGAGGGGATCTCCCTACCACTGGGGGTTTGCCGGGGATTCGGTGGGCCCGTTCCACAGAGAACATCTTAGATAATTTTTCTTCTCCAACACAGTTCTTAATCCATTTTTGGATATAGTTCGTACAGTCATTTCCTTCCTTACCCTCTGGCATTCCAATTAGCCTCAAATTAAATTGTCTCTCTCTATCTTCCAGATCATTTAGTTTGTTACTTATTGAGGCCTTTTCTAGTTTTAAATCTTTGATCTCTTTCTGGGCCTTATTCAGATCGTCCTCTAGCACAGTGGTCCCCAACCTTTTTTGCACCAAGGCCCGGTTTCTCGCTACACAATTTCCCCAGGGCCCGGGGGGGGGGGGGTGTTGGATTGGGGGGGGGGGGGGGCGGGGCGGGCTCTGCGGTTGTTGGGGGGCGGAGCATAGTGCCCTCACACAGTAGTTATTCCCCATTAGTGCCCCCAAACAGTAGTTATACCAGCATAGTGCCCCCACACAGTAGTTATAGTGCCATAGTGGCCCCCACACAGTAGTTATAGTGCCATCGTGCCCCCACACAGTAGTTATAGTGCCATCGTGCCCCCACACAGTAGTTATAGTGCCATCGTGCCCCCACACAGTAGTTATAGTGCCATCGTGCCCCACACAGTAGTCATAGTGCCATAGTTGCCCCCACACAGTAGTTTATAGTGCCATAGTTGCCCCCACACAGTAGTCATAGTGCCATAGTGCCCCCACACAGTAGTTATAGTGCCATAGTGCCCCCACACAGTAGTTATAGTGCCCCCACACAGTAGTCCATAGTGCCATAGTGCCCCCACACAGTAGTTATAGTGCCATAGTGCCATAGTGCCCCCACACAGTAGTTATAGTGCCATAGTGTGCCCCCACACAGTAGTTATAGTGCCATAGTGCCCCCACACAGTAGTTATAGTGCCCCCCACACAGTAGTTATAGTGCCATAGTGCCCCCACACAGTAGTTATAGTGCCATAGTGCCCCCACACAGTAGTTATAGTGCCCACAGTGCCCCCACACAGTAGTTATAGTGCCCCCACACAGTAGTTATAGTGCCCCCCACACAGTAGTTATAGTGCCCCCCACACAGTAGTTATAGTGCCCCCCACACGGTAGTTATAGTGCCCATAGTGCTCCTCTCCTTCAGTTTTGTACAATAAAAAAACAAACACTTATACTTACCTCCATCAGCCTGGCAGCGCTGCGATGCAGGCCTCCTCCGGCCTGTGTCCCGCTCTGCACGGCTCAGGCGGCGCGATGACGTCATCGCACCGCCTGAGCTGGCCTCTGATAGGCTACAGGCACTAGGCCTGCAGCCTATCAGAGGAACGGGCAGGGGAGACGCCTCTCCCTCCCCTGCCCCACCGCAGCACAGGCATCTGTATCGCCGTCCTCAGGACAGCGATACAGATGACTATGGAGATGAGCGCTTCCACAATGGAAGCGCTTATCTCCTTGTCCCCTGCTACCGCCGCGGCCCGGCAGACATCGCTTCAGGGCCCGGTCCTGGGCCGCGGCCCGGTGGTTGGGGACCGCTGCTCTAGCACACTGATTCGCTTTTCAGCCTCCCGGACTTTATCCCCAATCTTATTTAAATCCGATCGCACCACACTGATGTCGTCCTTAATTACAGCAATTTGAGGGGTAATCTCTGCTAAGGCTCCTTGACACTGTTTCACAGCATCTAATATCTCAGTCCAGATAGGATTCCCTTCATTATTTGCAATTTGCTCTGGGCCGACACTTTTTCTGGAGCCAGGTTTTTTTTGAGCTCCCGGGGCATTCAAATACTGATCTATTTTCCCTGGAGTATGCATAATTTGTTCCCCATGAGATAATGAAACATCTCCAGCTTTATTTTTTATTTTCCCTCCGTTTTGTTGCCATTGTCCCCCTTTTTTGTTTTCCTTCCCCTTCTCCCTCCCTTTTTTCCTTTCTCCTTTCCCCAAAAAAAAAAAAAAAAAAAAAAAAGGGACAAAAACCGTGCAAATGTTTGGACTTATTCACACCACCATCCCTGATCCAGCGAGCAGAAAAAAAAAAAAAAAAAAAAAAAAAACAGTCTCCCAGCAGCAACTCCTCTAGCTTCTTTTTGGAGCCTTGTGGGTTAACCGCATATAAACACAGTCCTGGGAAAGGAGCGTCCACGAAGCAGGCAAAACATAAAGACATAAACAGTGCCAATACAGCTAGGAACAGTCTCACCCTGGGGTCTCCTTGCAACTCAGCAGCGGCACAGTACTCACAGTAGCCTTCCAGCAGCGGCACAGTACTCTGCCTCTCCGCTCCTCTCCCTCCAAGGCTTCTGCCCCACATCCACGTGCGCTCGCAGCGCTCCTCCGGCTACTTCCGGGTGAGGACCCTCACAGCTCCGCTTTCTCTTCTGACCGCTGGGCGCCCGGCAACCAGCAAGCGTCACCACCCAGGTCCGCTCACCCCTCCGGCTCACGAATCCTCTCTTCCAACTCCCCGATGCCGACCACCACTCCACCTCGTCCCGCCTCCTCTCTCCTCTCCATACGGGGTCAGCGGCGGCAAGGGGACAAACACAGGCCACTCCTCTCATGCTGGAATTCCACACACCGTCGGCTGCACTAGCGTCACCTCCAGGCACACATCGGCGGCGAGGTAAGGACGGGTCCGGAAACTGTGCAGCCGGACCTTACGTCATGCTGCACTCCACGCCTGTCAGCAGATTTGTACATATAAAATTAGCTGACCTGCTGAATGTGCGCTTGGCAACTGAAGGCATCTGTAGTGTGCGCCTGACGAAGGGGTGTAAAACCCGGGTCGGGCGATTTGGACTAACTTTATATGTGCTGACCAAAGAATCCGTTCTGTAAGTTATTAAAGTGTTTTTTGTGGAATCGATTGTCGCAGATCTATATGTTGGTCAAGTAATATTGGAGAGGAAAAAAGGAAGTTGGAGATTGAATAACATCAGGGAGGACATTTATTTGTGTGTTCCATTCCTGTAGAAAGCGTCTGTTTAGGACGAAAAGAACTTTGGCTTTATCCTAGATCGCAGATCCCGTGATGTTTTTATTCTGATTGAAGGTGGGAATTCAGACCTGTTCCTAGAGTGGATCCTGCAGCACTGGGTGTACACTTACCTAGGGCCAGCAATTTTTATTTTATCCCATCTTCATATATGTCCGTATTGCTGAGAAAAACGAAGTTTTAATACATGCAAATGAGCTTCTAGGAGCAATGAGGGAGTGCCTTTTAACCTAGAGTCTCTGCTCTCACTGCAACTGCTGTGCCCTATAGGTGAAAAGGTTTATTTGCATATATTAAAACATATTAATAATATATTAAAACATTTTTTCCAGCAGTGCAGGCACATATGAACATAGGACCAACATAGATGCCTTAAAGGGGTTGTCCGAGTTATTTTTTTGTCCTTTCTATGTTTCTAACTAGTCAAATACAACAGCTTTTCCATACACTTTCTGCTTCTAAAGCTGCTGGTTTCTTAGATTTAACTTAGGGTCACATGACCTGTGATGTCAGCTTATCTCCCTGCTGTGTGATGTTTCTTGCACAAGCCTCAGAGATCAGATAACAGTCTGTACACGAGACGTCACTGGCCACGCCCCCCTGCTTTGCCGGGCTCCTGCTATCTGCTCTCTCCCTGGATTCCTTCAGATAAAACATTAACCCCTTCAGCCAGCACACACTGAAGGCTTTACAACAGCAGCTTCAGATGTAAAGAGACACAGGATCTGCTCTCCTCACCCTACAGACACAAAGCTGACTGGAGCTGATCTGGAGGAGATGCAAAGTACAAGTACAGGTAGAGGGGACGATCCTGTGTGTATCAGCAGTGTCATTGTACAGCTGGGACGTGCAGTCCTACACATAAAACATGCTGCTGAGTATCCCAGCAGGCAGACATGTCACTCAGCACTTGTATTCACTCCCTTTACAGAGAAGGGGGGAGGGGCAGAGATTGTTATTACTGCATGTAAACAAAGACCAGAAGAGAACCAGGGAAATGAGAAAATAGAGATTTTTTTTTGCCTAAAACTTGCTTAACTTAGTTATATATTGCTGCCCATCAGATTTAAAGTACTATATATATTTTTTTTCATAACTTGGACAACCCCTTTAAGCTGCCAAACACACATACATCAGGTCAGCCACTTTCATAGGTACAAATCTGCTGATAGATGCTCTTTAATGGAAGATGACTGAGGAGGAAACCACTATTAAAAGCAAATCATAAAAAAAAAATCAGACTGGAATTTATATATTGACAAGCCACAAAGCTTTTGGGAGGATTTCCTTTGGACAGATGAGACAAAACTGGAGCTTTTTGGTAAGTCATTATGTTCACAGACACAAAAATGAAGCATACAAAGAAAAGAAGATTGTACCTATCGTGAATCATGGAAGAGGCTCGGTTATGTTTTGGGACTGCTTTGCTATATCTGATACAGGATGTCCTGAATCTGTGCAGAGTACAATGACATCTCAAGATTATCAATGCATGTGCTGCCAAGTGTCAGAAAGCTTGGTCTCAGTTGCAGGTCATGTGTTCTCCAACAGGATTATGACCCAAACCACACAGCTAAAACATCCAAGAATGGCTAAGATCAATTAGACTATTCTGAAGTTGCCTTTTATGAGCCCTGATGTAAACCTATTGAACATCTGTGGGAGGAGCTGAAACATGCAGTCTGGAGAAGGCAGGAGTGGGCCAAAATACCTGTGGATAGGTTCAGAAGCAGTGGCGTAGCTACCGGGGGGCAGGGGGGCGACGGCTCCGGGCCCAGTGACTCAAGGGGGCCCATAAAAATAAAAAATCTTACTTACCTGTTCTGCGCTGCGGCTGCCCTCCGGTCCGCGCTCTGCTCTCTTCCCTGGCGGCGCGCACTATGACCTGACGCTGCACGCAGCGTCAGGTCATAGTGTGCGCGGGCCAGGGAAGAGAGCGGAGCATGGACCGGAGGGCAGCCGCAGCGCAGAACAGGTAAGAAAGGTTTTTTATTTTTATCTTATGTGGCTGGGTGGGCTGATCTGATGGGGGCACAATACGCTGATCTGAGGTCTGATGGGGGCACATTAAGCTGATCTGAGGTCTGATGGGGGCACAATACGCTGATCTGAGGTCTGATGGGGGCACAGTACGCTGATCTGAGGTCTGATGGGGGCACAGTACGCTGATCTGAGGTCTGATGGGGGCACAATAGGCTGATCTGAGGTCTGATGGGGCACAATACGCTGATCTGAGGTTTGATGGGGCACAATAGGCTGATCTGAGGTCTGATGGGGGCACAATACGCTGATCTGAGGTCTGATGGGGGCACAATATGCAGATCTGAGGTTTGATGGGGGCACAATACGCTGATCTGAGGTTTGATGGGGCACAATAGGCTGATCTGAGGTCTGATGGGGGCACAATACGCTGATCTGAGGTCTGATGGGGGCACAATACGCTGATCTGAGGTCTGATGGGGGCACAATACGCTGATCTGAGGTCTGATGGGGGCACAGTACGCTGATCTGAAGTCTGATGGGGCACAGTACGCTGATCTGAGGTCTGATGGGGGCACAGTACGCTGATCTGAGGTCTGATGGGGGCACATTAAGCTGATCTGAGGTCTGATGGGGGCACAATACGCTGATCTGAGGTCTGATGGGGCACAGTAGTCTGATGGGGCACAATACGCTAATCTGAGGTCTGATGGGGGCACAGTAGGCTGATGTGAGGTCTGATGGGGCACAATACGCTGATCTGAGGTCTGATGGGGACACAGTAGGCTGATGTGAGGTCTGATGGGGGCACAGTAGGCTGATCTGAGGTCTGATGGGGCACAATATGCTAATCTGAGGTCTGATGGGGGCACATTCTGCTGATCTGAGGTCTGATGGGGGCACAATATGCTGATCTGAGGTCTGATGGGGGCACAATATGCTGATCTGAGGTCTGATGGGGCACAATACACTGATCTGAGGTCTGATGGGGACACAGTACGCTGATCTGAGGTCTGATGGGGCACAATACGCTGATGTGAGGTCTGATGGAGGCACATTCTGCTGATGTGAGGTCTGATGGGAGCACAATATGCTGATCTGAGGTCTGATGGGGCACAATACGCTGATCTAAGGTCTGATGGGGCACAATACGCTGATCTGAGGTCTGATGGGGGCACATTAAGCTGATCTGAGGTCTGATGGGGGCAGGGGAGTGATGTAAAAACTGGGGAAACGTTTCCTTTAACATAGGAGTCCCCTTGTTTTTTACTCCTATTAATCCTATATTTTACTGCATTATGTGGTAGAGTATTTAGACTAGGGTATGTAGAAAGTCTATTGTACTGTACTTAGCAGCATAGACGATCTTGCAGTTTATACAGTCATCTTTCTAATACAATATTATAACCACAACTAGTAGTATGTGCCTGTGAAGTTGGAAACGTGCGTTTGGGAAGCCAATAAGTGGGGGGCCCACTCAAGTATGTTTCGCCCCCCCTGTGCTGAACCTCTAGCTACGCCTCTGTTCAGAAGTCTTATTGACTGTTACAAAAATAGCTTGATTGCAGTGGTTGCCTCAAAAGGTTTTGCAACAAAATATTTATTAAAGTCCCATACATTCCATGGTGCTATACATATGAAAAGTGGTATAAATACTTTATAAAAAACAAGTTCAAGACATGTACAAAACAAGACAACTTAAAAACTAGTACTGAAGAAGAGAGGACCCTGTTCACGAGGGCTTACAATCTACTAGGGGTGAGGTAAGGATACAGTAGGGGAGGGTAAGGCTGGTCATGGCAGTATAGTGGCAGCAGGGTTACTGTAGGTTGTAGGTTTGTCTGTCTTAAGGTTTCTTTTGAAGGTGTCCACAGTAGGTTAGCTTCTGATATGTCGTGGTAGAGAGTTCCAGAGTACGGGGGCTGCACAGGAGAAATCTTGGAGGCGATTGTGGGAAGAGGAGTTAAGAGGATAGTAGAGAAGGAGGTCTTGTGAGTATTGAAATTGCGTATGGGAAGGTACAGGGAGATCAGATCACAGATGTATGCAGGAAACAGGTTGTGATTGGCCTTGTATGTCATAGTTATTGTTTTGTACTGGATTCTCTGGGGAACGGGAAGCCAGTGAAGAGACTGGCAGAGAGAAAAAATAGAAGAGGAACAGGGAGAGAGGTGGATTAGTCAGATGGCTGAGTTGAGGATAGATTGGAGGGGTGTGAGAGCTTGATGGGAGGCCACAGAGGAGGATGTCACAGTAGTGCAGCAGGAGATGATAAGGACATACATAAGCATTTTTGCAAACTCTGGGTTGAGGACTGTGCAGATCCACGAGATACATTTGCATTTTGGTACTGACATTTTTTTCTCTACTGTGTACCTGGTGAAGGGGAGTGGTTCGTACTCCCAGGTGCTATTAATTGCATAGCTGAACTCTTCCTTACTTGTGTATTAGTGAAGTTTAAACCTTCGGATACCGGAGGTTTTTTTGGTTTTGCGTTTTCAATTTTGTACCCTATTTTCCGTGAACCATAACTTTTTTATATTTTCATTCACATAGCTGTATGAGGGCTTATTTTTTGCGGGACAAGTTGTACTTTTAAATGCCACCATTAATTATGGCGTTTTACGGGTTTTGTTCCCACGGCGTTCCATTTGCAGCAAAACTGACCCATGCCGTTCATTCTCTGGGTCAATATGATTACCACTGTACCCCATAAGTATAGGTTTGTTATGTTTAAATAATGTACAAATAAATATAAACTTTTTTTTTCTTACATTGTTATATTCCCCCATAACTTTTTTTATAATTACATTCACTGAGCTGTTTAGGGGCTCATTTTTTTGCGGGACAATCCATAGTTTTTTTTCATACCATTTTGGAGTGTGCGTGACTTTTTGATCACCTTTAATTAGATTTTTTTTGTTAAGAGAAGTAATGAAAAAAATGGCAAATCGGCCATTTTGACCCTTTTTTCCTTTACGCAATTCACTTTATTGAATTTTTTTTTATATTTTAAAAGTATGGGTGTTTTCGGTTGTGGTGATACCCATGATATTTATATTTATTGTTATTTAGGTATTTATTTTTTAATGATACGGAAAGGGGGTGATTTAAACTTTTATATTGTTTATATATTTTTTAACATTGTTTTATTTTTTGTGATTATTTTAAAAATCATATATGAAGTTATGCATTTTTTTTTTTAATTATTCATTTTAAACTATGAGGGACTTTTAATATGCAATTTAATCCCAGGTTTCCTCATTTCTTATCCTGGCCTGCCATCTAGTGGCAAGAATAAGAATTGCAACATGAACGCTGTAAATCTCATAAGTGAGGTTGACAGCGTTCAAATCATCCACAGATGCCCCGATTGGCCACACGGAGCATCAGTGGGACACCCAGAAGCGCGCGCTTCTGGGTTTTAGCGCAATTAGATGCCATGATCTCACTTGGTCACGGCATTTAATGCCTTTAATTACCGTGATCAGCATTATTGCCGGTTGCGGTAAGTAGTGGCAGGTCTCTGCTATTTGAAACAGCAGAGACTTGCCGGAGATGATGCCCGCTGCACGTGGGAGCGGGCGTCATGTTTCTACATCGCTCCAGCGCCGTACATGTAATGCGCTGGTAGTGAAAGGGTTAAAGAACCAGAGTTTAAGACAAGGAGCAAAAAAGGAAGGTTGGCGAGATTTTCCTTCTGTGTTAACTTGATTTGAGTTAGTCCTCCAACTACCGCAAACAGGGTCCACATCTTATCTCATATTTACTGTTTTCTTTCTGTACTGTTTATCCCCATCTAACATGTGCTTCATGGACAATGCTACTAAGTGTGTGTCTTGTGCAATGTTTACATGCCTTGAAGAGCCATTGATCGATGAGTCGTTGTTCCAGGGAGTTATTCTGATTGCCTGATTGGAGTCAGGAAGGAATTTTTTTCCCCTAAAGTGGGGAAAATTGGCTTCTACCTCACAGGGTTTTTTTTGCCTTCCTCTGGATCAACTTGTAGGAAAACAGGCCGAACTGGATGGACAGATGTCTTTTTTTGGCCTTATAAACTATGTTACAATGTTACATTTGCACTAGATGCAATCACATTGCATATTTACCAGCCCAGATCTTGAATCTAAATAAGCAGCTTGACATACATAGGGCTTGTTCACACGACCATATGTATTCAGTCCGCAAAAATGGATTCGCAAAAAATACAGATGACGTCCATGTGCATTCCGTATTTTGCAGAACGCAACAGCTGGCTCCTAATAGAACAGTACTATCCTTGTCTGTAATGCGGACAATAATAGGACATGTTCTATATTTTTGCGGGACGGAAATACGGATATACGGAAACGGAATGCACACGGAGTACCTTCCGTTTTCTTTGAGGACCCATTGAAATGAATAGTTTTGCATACAGTCCGCAAACTAAAAGGAACAGACACGGAAAGAAAATATGTTCGTGTGAAAGAGCCCTTAGGGGCATTAAAAAACTGGAGAAAGACTGGCTGGGGTCAGTGAAAAGGAGGTGGGAGGAGAAGGGCAAGATCAGGACTATCAGGTCAGCAGTTGGGTTAATGTAGTAAGAAGGGGTAGAAGGAAAAGTGCCAGGGAGGCTAGTCCTGAGCTGGAACGCCCTATTAAATATTCCTGTTTGGCTGATATTAGGGACAACACTGCAGCAGGCAGTTTCTCCTAGTAACCAGGAGGAAGACTGAAGGATGGGAAAAGGAGAGCAGCAAAGGACAGACAGATGCCGGTGGTAGGGGACTCTATTATTAGGCAGACAGACAGGGTCATCTGTCGCCAAGACCATGAATGCCAAACAGTGTGTTGTCTCCCAGGTTCGGCATATTGCAGATTGGATTGACAGATTGCTGGGTGGGGCTGGGGAAGAGCTGGTGGTCATGGTACACATTGGCACCAATAACAAAGTCAGGGGGAGATGAAAGGTCCTTAAAAATGATTTTAGGGAACTAGGAGAGAAGCTCAAGTCCAGGACCTCTAAGGTAGTGTTTTCAGAAATACTACCAGTGCCACGAGCCTCACTAGAGAGACAACGGGAGTTTAGGGAGTTAAATAAGTGGCTCAGAAGCTGGCGCAGGAAGGAAGGGTTTGGGTTCGTGGAGAACTGGGCCGACTTCTCTGTCAGCTACAGACTCTACAGTAGGGGCGGGCTACACCTTAGGGGAGGGGGAAAAATGGTTAGACGGCTTGAGGAGCTTTTAAACCAGGATCTGGGGGGAGGGTAAGGGGTCATACTAATAAGGGGGTAGATAGTGTAGATAGAGAGTGGGACATAGGAGGGGGCAGTGGGGGGTTAGTGGGGAAAGTAGGGAGAAGACTGGGCAAAACATTAACCAAGGTAACCCAAAAATCCCAGATATTCACTTCACAGGTAATAGTAATTTAAAAAGTGGTGTTAAAAATATACATAGACCTCTTAGTTGTATGTACACTAATACCAGAAGCCTGACTAATAAAACTGGTGAACTAGAATTAGTGATGTGTGAGGAGGACTATGACATAGTGGGAATAACTGAGACATGGCTGGATGATAGCTATGACTAGGCAGTTAATGTACAGGGTTACAGTCTGTTTAGAAAGGATTGCCAAAACCGGAGAAGGGGAGGGGTCTGCCTTTATGTAAAGTCCTGTCTAAAGCCCACACTCCAGGAAGATATAAGTGAGGGACATGAACATGTGGAGTCACTGTGGGTAGAAATACATGGAGGAAAAAACAATAATAAAATACTAATAGGAGTTTATTATAAACCACCTAACATACCAGATTTCAGAGAAAATCTAAATCGAAACTAAATAGATGAGACAGCAAATCATAATGAGGTTGTTATCATGGGGGACTTCAACTACTCAGATATAGACTGGGAAACTGAAACATGTATATCTCATAAAGGAAAACAGGTTCTTGGCAATAACCAAAGATAATTACTAGAGATGAGCGAGTAGTGTTCGATCGAGCTGGTATTCGATCGAATACTACGATATTCGGCGTGCTCGATTTCTTTCGAGTATAACGGCGATGGCGCACTTAGAATTCGTTTCCCCTCCCACCTTCCCTGGCGCTCTTTTTCCACCAATCACCATGCAGGGGGGTATGACAGGCACGCTGAGCACGCTGGCAGCGCGAAAACGGCGTCTACATGCATTGGCTGGAAAAACCATGTGACCTCGAATATTAAAAACTCAGCTCTTCCTGCTCGTTCGCATATGCTGCGTGAACTTAGTCAGGGACAGAGGCTGGAGAAGGGAGAGATAGGTTTTAGCTGTTGGACAGGCAGGAGCGTGATTAAAAGCCCTTATCAGGGCTACTATAGTGCAGTACAGTGATAGCTTTACTACAAGATACACTTTACAGAGAACGGCTGCCGTATTCAGGGATAGCTGCTGGAGTAGGGACAGAGAGAGGCATTAGTGGTGTATTAGGTGCTCTGCTACATACCAAACTATATTTGGCACTACTGCTGTGTACCTTGAAATATAAAATATATAGGCCTTTCAATTGGCAACTGTACTGTGCGTTCTCTTGCAAAGTAATTTCTCAAACCTGGTGTTCATACACACCGTCTGATCACTTAGTACATGGCTGTGTACCTTGAAATATAAAATATATAGGCCTTTCAATTGGCAACTGTACTGTGCGTTCTCTTGCAAAGTAATTTCTCAAACCTGGTGTTCATACACACCGTCTGATCACTTAGTACACGGCTGTGTACCTTGAAATATACAATATATAGGCATTATAATTGGCAACTGTACTGTGCGTTCTCTTGCAAAGTAATTTCTCAAACCTGGTGTTCATACACACCGTCTGATCACTTAGTACACGGCTGTGTACCTTGAAATATACAATATATAGGCCTTATAATTGGCAACTGTACTGTGCGTTCTCTTGCAAAGTAATTTCTCAAACCTGGTGTTCATACACACCGTCTGATCACTTAGTACACGGCTGTGTACCTTGAAATATACAATATATAGGCCTTATAATTGGCAACTGTACTGTGCGTTCTCTTGCAAAGTAATTTCTCAAACCTGGTGTTCATACACACCGTCTGATCACTTAGTACACGGCTGTGTACCTTGAAATATACAATATATAGGCCTTATAATTGGCAACTGTACTGTGCGTTCTCTTGCAAAGTAATTTCTCAAACCTGGTGTTCATACACACCGTCTGATCACTTAGTACACGGCTGTGTACCTTGAAATATACAATATATAGGCCTTTCAATTGGCAACTGTACTGTGCGTTCTCTTGCAAAGTAATTTCTCATACCTGGTGTTCATACACACCGTCTGATCACTTAGTACACGGCTGTGTACCTTGAAATATACAATATATAGGCCTTTCAATTGGCAACTGTACTGTGCGTTCTCTTGCAAAGTAATTTCTCATACCTGGTGTTCATACACACCGTCTGATCACTTAGTACACGGCTGTGTACCTTGAAATATACAATATATAGGCCTTTCAATTGGCAACTGTACTGTGCGTTCTCTTGCAAAGTAATTTCTCAAACCTGGTGTTCATACACACCGTCTGATCACTTAGTACACGGCTGTGTACCTTGAAATATACAATATATAGGCCTTATAATTGGCAACTGTACTGTGCGTTCTCTTGCAAAGTAATTTCTCAAACCTGGTGTTCATACACACCGTCTGATCACGTAGTACACGGCTGTGTACCTTGAAATATACAATATATAGGCCTTATAATTGGCAACTGTACTGTGCGTTCTCTTGCAAAGTAATTTCTCAAACCTGGTGTTCATACACACCGTCTGATCACTTAGTACACGGCTGTGTACCTTGAAATATACAATATATAGGCCTTTCAATTGGCAACTATACTGTGCGTTCTCTTGCAAAGTAATTTCTCATACCTGGTGTTCATACACACCGTCTGATCAGTTAGTACACGGCTGTGTACCTTGAAATATACAATATATAGGCCTTTCAATTGGCAACTGTACTGTGCGTTCTCTTGCAAAGTAATTTCTCATACCTGGTGTTCATACACACCGTCTGATCAGTTAGTACACGGCTGTGTACCTTGAAATATACAATATATAGGCCTTATAATTGGCAACTGTACTGTGCGTTCTCTTGCAAAGTAATTTCTCAAACCTGGTGTTCATACACACCGTCTGATCACTTAGTACACGGCTGTGTACCTTGAAATATACAATATATAGGCATTATAATTGGCAACTGTACTGTGCGTTCTCTTGCAAAGTAATTTCTCATACCTGGTGTTCATACACACCGTCTGATCACTTAGTACACGGCTGTGTACCTTGAAATATACAATATATAGGCCTTTCAATTGGCAACTGTACTGTGCGTTCTCTTGCAAAGTAATTTCTCAAACCTGGTGTTCATACACACCGTCTGATCACTTAGTACACGGCTGTGTACCTTGAAATATACAATATATAGGCCTTATAATTGGCAACTGTACTGTGCGTTCTCTTGCAAAGTAATTTCTCATACCTGGTGTTCATACACACCGTCTGATCACTTAGTACACGGCTGTGTACCTTGAAATATACAATATATAGGCCTTATAATTGGCAACTGTACTGTGCGTTCTCTTGCAAAGTAATTTCTCAAACCTAGTGTTCATACACACCGGCTGATCACTTAGTACACGGCTGTGTACCTTGAAATATACAATATATAGGCCTTATAATTGGCAACTGTACTGTGCGTTCTCTTGCAAAGTAATTTCTCAAACCTGGTGTTCATACACACCGTCTGATCACTTAGTACACGGCTGTGTACCTTGAAATATACAATATATAGGCCTTATAATTGGCAACTGTACTGTGCGTTCTCTTGCAAAGTAATTTCTCAAACCTGGTGTTCATACACACCGTCTGATCACTTAGTACACGGCTGTGTACCTTGAAATATACAATATATAGGCCTTAAAATTGGCAACTGTACTGTGCGTTCTCTTGCAAAGTAATTTCTCATACCTGGTGTTCATACACACCGTCTGATCACTTAGTACACGGCTGTGTACCTTGAAATATACAATATATAGGCCTTTCAATTGGCAACTGTACTGTGCGTTCTCTTGCAAAGTAATTTCTCAAACCTGGTGTTCATACACACCGTCTGATCACTTAGTACACGGCTGTGTACCTTGAAATATACAATATATAGGCCTTATAATTGGCAACTGTACTGTGCGTTCTCTTGCAAAGTAATTTCTCATACCTGGTGTTCATACACACCGTCTGATCACTTAGTACACGGCTGTGTACCTTGAAATATACAATATATAGGCCTTTTAATTGGCAACTGTACTGTGCGTTGTCTTGCAAAGTAATTTCTCAAACCTGGTGTTCATACACACCGTCTGATCACTTAGTACACGGCTGTGTACCTTGAAATATACAATATATAGGCCTTTCAATTGGCAACTGTACTGTGCGTTCTCTTGCAAAGTAATTTCTCATACCTGGTGTTCATACACACAGTCTGATCACTTAGTACACGGCTGTGTACCTTGAAATATACAATATATAGGCCTTTCAATTGGCAACTGTACTGTGCGTTCTCTTGCAAAGTAATTTCTCATACCTGGTGTTCATACACACCGTCTGATCAGTTAGTACACGGCTGTGTACCTTGAAATATACAATATATAGGCCTTATAATTGGCAACTGTACTGTGCGTTCTCTTGCAAAGTAATTTCTCAAACCTGGTGTTCATACACACCGTCTGATCACTTAGTACACGTCTGTGTACCTTGAAATATACAATATATAGGCCTTTCAATTGGCAACTGTACTGTGCGTTCTCTTGCAAAGTAATTTCTCAAACCTGGTGTTCATACACACCGTCTGATCAGTTAGTACACGGCTGTGTACCTTGAAATATACAATATATAGGCCTTATAATTGGCAACTGTACTGTGCGTTCTCTTGCAAAGTAATTTCTCAAACCTGGTGTTCATACACACCGTCTGATCACTTAGTACACGGCTGTGTACCTTGAAATATACAATATATAGGCCTTTCAATTGGCAACTGTACTGTGCGTTCTCTTGCAAAGTAATTTCTCAAACCTGGTGTTCATACACACCGTCTGATCAGTTAGTACACGGCTGTGTACCTTCAAATATACAATATATAGGCCTTATAATTGGCAACTGTACTGTGCGTTCTCTTGCAAAGTAATTTCTCATACCTGGTGTTCATACACACCGTCTGATCACTTAGTACACGGCTGTGTACCTTGAAATATAAAATATATAGGCCTTATAATTGGCAACTGTACTGTGCGTTCTCTTGCAAACTAATTTCACGGCTGTGAAGGCAAAATATTGTAACCAAAAAAAAATAAAATGCGGCGGAGGGCTAGCGGAATAGGACGTGGACGAGGACGGGGGCGCGGAAATGCTGTTGGGGGCCTTGTTGAAGCCAGTGGGGATACAATGCGTGCTGGTGAGGGTCAGCCAGGATCCCGCTCATCCAGAATCCCTGCCTTTATGGGACAGTTAAGCAGGGGGCGGGTTACACCGCTGTTGAGGCCTGAGCAGGTTGAACAGGTGGTGCAATGGATAGCCGATAGCGCTTCCACACAGTTGTCCACCAGCCAGTCATCCACACAGTCTCACTCTGACCCTCCTTCCTCCACACCTGGCCAACAGAGTCATCCCACCATTGACCCCTCCCAGGAGCTCTTTTCGGGTCCTTTTTCAGATGTGCCGGAAGAATCCCAGGAGCTAGCAGAGGAATTTGTTTGTAGTGATGCCCAAACACTTGAGTTTTCGCCATCTCCTGCTGATGTGGACCCTGAGCCAGCATCTGTTATCATGAGCGATGATGATGATGAGACGCAGTTGCCATCAAGGGAGGCTGTTGGAATGTCCAGTGGGCAGGAGGAGGAGCAGAGTGAGGAAGTTGAGGTGGTGGATGACGAAATGACCGACCCCACTTGGCCAGGGGTGATGTCCAGCGAGGAAAGTAGTGGAGAGGTGGTGGTCTGCGCAGCACCGAAAAAGGCAGCAAGAGGCAGAGGGATGTCCAGAGGCAGAGGGATGCAAAGATAGGCGTATTTTCAGAAAATACTGATAAAAAGGAGAGCGCAAAATAGGGCAGCACAGTTTTTCACCAAAAAGTATGAGCAGAAACTCTAAAAGCTCACCTTGTAGGGTTGCACTTTGATAGGTGCAACTCTATTGTGGACGTATCAGCTTTAACTGTGGATGATCGGGATAGGACCTGCTGCCACAGGAGGAAATTGTCCGTTGAAGTAGTCGCCACGTACTCCAGGGAATCCAGTGGTAAAGAGTAGGAGAAGCCAATACAGAGCACTCCTTGAAATTCCTCCTTTAGGGCGCAAAGAAGTCCAAAATCTCCGGTGTATGTAGAATTATTCACGATTTAATTATAAACAGATACATAAAAAATAAAAAAAGACTAAACAATAATATAGATAGACAACGCGTTTCGGAGAACTAAGGTCTCCTTCATCAGGTCAATAATATCAATGTGGTTAGTGTCCATGTATATATAGGGTGTTTGGAGATTGAAAAAACCGCCAAAGCAATGAAAGAGGGGGGGGGGGAGGGGGAACCCCCACCTTGAAGAAAACGTTTTTCATATTTAAAAACAAATACTAACTATTGTTACTAGATACTTCGGGTCACCAAATGTCTATGTATATCTAAAAATATACATAGTAGTTGGTGAAAAATAAAAAAGAATAAAAGCGGAGCCTCTCTTCGCTCCGCTTTTATTCTTTTTTATTTTTCACCGACTACTTCAACGGACAATTTCCTCCTGTGGCAGCAGGTCCTATCCCGATCATCCACAGTTAAAGCTGATACGTCCACAATAGAGTTGCACCTATCAAAGTGCAACCCTACAAGGTGAGCTTTTAGAGTTTCTGCTCATACTTTTTGGTGAAAAACTGTGCTGCCCTATTTTGCGCTCTCCTTTTTTATCAGTATTTTCTGAAAATACGCCTATCTTTGCATCGTTTTGTCCGGGTACTACGGATCGGAGTAGCAGCATACAAGGGAATTATTCTGACACATCTATAAGTAGTGTTGTGCCTATGATATAAGCACAACCAAACAAGGTGAGCCTTGTACTTTACATATCCGTTCGAGATTTTGGACGTACTACTCTATATTGTTTTTTTCTATTTTTCTAAGAGTATTCCAAATACAGAGTCCTGAGGCTTTCCTCTTGGAAACAATAAACTACGTATTTGTCGTTGTGTGAAAAGCTAGATGGAATACTACAAAGACAGAATTATTCAGCGGGAACGGCTAATTGCACAATGTGCCAATAACCAACCTGAAAGCCCAGGGGAGGAGAATCAACAGAACATGAAGGAAACTATTAAAGATGAACTACTCTTGAAGCTTTTTAATGAACTAGAGAAACTGATGCTGGAAGAAATCCAGCACCACCTAGACGCTACCTTCCTTGAAATCTATCTCAGGGAAGGGATCGTCCCAAGAGGTTTACGCCTCAGATTTGAGAGTTCATTTAAACATGACTTATCCTTTACGGAAGAATGGGATAGTTATCTTCTTGAATGTGCAGGTGGTTTGATTAAAAGATTGATTGAGAAACGTAGAAATCTGTATATGGAAATTGGGTCACATATCTGTAATTTACATTCAGAATTGAACAAACACAATAACCACGCTTCCTTTATGAAGTTCGATAGGATGATCACCACACGTATTTTAACATATGAGAAGGAAATACTCCAGAAAAAAATTAGTAAATTATCTAGAGACAGGCTAGATTTCTCCACCCACAACATCAAATTTTGGCTCAAAGCACACAATACAGCTACAGAGGACCAGCCCCGGTCTAAACCAGACACTAGAACATATGGGGCTAGGTCAAAAGGAAAAAACCCTAAATATAAATCTGGTAATACCTTCATAAACAGCTTTAGGAGAAAGCACATGGATCATATCACACCCAAGGCTAATCAAAGCCAGTCACAAGCTCATAATGCGGACAATAGCCACCACCATACCCATAATAAAGGTAAAGCTTTTACCTCAATACCTCTTGTCTCGAATAAGGTTGATGGGCATCTTAATACAGAGGAAATTCTCACTAAAACACCGGAGTCTATGAGTAAGGACGTACACCCAGTCTTTACCTCACCCAAGAGAATTTTGGACACGAATTCCAGTTTGGAATACCATACTCCATCAGCCCTTATCCTAGACCATAATCCATCCATATCACCCATTATTTCTACTCTCTTTGATAATGATACTCTGGCCAGATGTGCCCCACTAAATCTACCGGCTACACAGTTTTCTGTTCATCCTTCATCCCCACAGACCATCAGCCCTACTGGATCCACACATACATCTAGTTCTGATGTTGAAGCAGATTCTCTCATTACACTATTCAATACCACCTCTCCTCCCCCTTCTCAGCCTTACACCAGTGTACAGCTCCATCATGGGACCACAGTTGAAGATTCTTCTACCTGTGGGCCTTCTACTACGGTCTCTTTTTTAGCTCTTCCTCCATTGATCACGCAAACTCCGTTATATTCAATACGAGAAAACCCGAACCTCACAACTACAATAAAGGATTTTTTTCACCCAGTAGCATCAAAAACAAACAACAAAAGAAAAAATATAGAGGATGTAGAGGAGGATACCGTCAGAACAAAAACAAAAAGAAAGATATAATTAAGAATAGCACTACCATAGAAGGGAGAGGAATTTTTAATCTATCAGACTATCCACTTTCCAAGAGCGAATTACAACTCTTGAGTAAGGGCCTCTCCTTTTGCCCCACTGCCCCAGTTGACGAATTTAATCTTTTTCTTGACTTCAATAAGTATATAAAAAAGCTCACTACAAAGAGACATTTCAAAATCATGGAAAAAATCCCTAAAAAAGTTGAACCTAGCGGTAATAATGGGATTTTAAAAGGATCACCAAATGACGATTTGGGAATATCGTCTGGTCTAAAGCCGGCTTCAAATTTCTATCCTGTATACCACAAAGGGAACTTCATTGAAACTTTTTCTACAATAGTGTCTGAAGACTTACGTCAGATCAATGAAGCAAAGAAAAACGTAAAGGTAAAAAGATATGTAAAAATGAAAGTAAAAATAAAAAGAATAGAAATCTAACCCCGGTAGAGACAAAAGCATTGAAAGGACTCCAGAATAATAGAAGTATTGTGATTAGAGGGGCAGATAAAGGAGGAGGTGTAGTCATACAAAATCGAGCAGATTATATGAGTGAAGCACTCCGAATCCTGTCTGACCAAGAATACTATCTACCCTTGATTGAGGACCCATCAAGGATACATAGGTTAGAATTCGAAGCACTCATAAAGATGGGTGATGATTTTTTGAATAAGAAAGAAAAAGAATACCTTTTAGTTGACAACTTCAGTCTAGCTCTCTTCTATCACCTCCCCAAAATTCATAAAAGCCTAAAACCCCCCCCCCGGGAGGCCAATTATCTCCAGTGTCAATGCACTGACTAGAAATTTGTCTCATTATATAGACGTGTTTCTACAAAAACACGTCATATCATTAACATCTTATCTAAAAGACTCCACGGCCCTAATCATAGAGTTACAATCCATCAAATGGGACCCAGATTATCATTGGCTCACTTTGGATGTCTCAGCATTGTATTCGAACATTGAGCATGCACTAGGAGTTGAATGTGTTTCAAAATATCTTGATAGTGACGATTTAATGCCATCTGCACAGAAAGAGTTTATTATTAGAGGGATGGAATTTATTTTAACCCATAATGTGTTTACCTTTGATGATAAAATATTTAAACAGGTAAAGGGTACCGCGATGGGTACGAAATTTGCGCCCAGCTTTGCGAATCTATTTATGGGCGCCTTCGAGAAGCAATATATATATAACACCCAATTTTGGAAAGAAAATATAGTTCTTTTTAAAAGATATATAGATGACCTTATATTTATATGGCGGGGAGATGGAAATTCCATCCAAACTTTCATTACTCATCTAAATAATAACAACTGGGGCTTAACCTTCACCGGGACATATAATGATAGAAGGATTGAGTTTTTAGATCTAGAAATTAATTCTGAGGCCTGTGACATCTATACGCGTACATTCTTTAAGGAAGTGGATAGTAATAGCTATCTGGATTTTAATAGTGCCCATTACAAAAAATGGAAAACAAACATTCCATACAGTCAGTTTAAGAGAATAAGAAGAAACTGTACAAAGAAAAAAGATTTTGTGGAACAAAGTAAAATTATAGCTTCTAGGTTTGAGGAAAAGGGGTACCCACATGACTTGATCACAGGAGCACTCCAAAAAGTTCTTCGTTTGGACCAAAGTGACTGCTTAACAACTAAATCAGATAGGACTAAGAATGATAGCTCCTTACAATCAAGATTTGAGTGGAATTTTGTAACTACCGTATATGCCGGCGTATAAGACGACTGGGCGTATAAGACGACCCCCAACTTCTGCCCTAAAAATATAGAATTTGGTATATACTCACTGTATAAGACTACCCCTCTCCCAAATGAAAAAAAGTCTGCTTTGATTTCAACATGTTAATTTTAATTCAAATGCATATGACATGCAGGTACTGTATATAGCAGCAAAACTGTCACTTATAAACATAAGGTTGTTTCAAACATGTACGGTAAAGCTAAAACTTTGCAAAACAAACAAGAGAGCAAGTGCCTGGTGATCATAACTGTAAGCTGCGATATTGTAACAGGTCTTGCTGGCATGACAGTTTCCCTTTAAAAGCCTTCAAAATCCTCCTGAGAATATAGAGAATAGTATGCTACTTCAGTATGCTAAGAGCAGGGCTCTCTACGCGCTGACGGGGAAAAAAAAAACACCTCACACAGTGCGGCCCCCGTATATCCGGCGTATAAGACGACCCCCCACTGTAGCCATTATTTTAAGGGGTTAAAAAGTAGTCTTATACGCCAGTATATACTGTACATATACACAGGACCATAAATATATACAGTCGATAATAGAGAAGCATTGGTATATCTTGCAAAAGGACCCAGTATTAGGTCCTATCCTTCCTAAAAAACCTTGCCTCACGTATAGGAGGGCACGTACATTGAAAAATACTCTCGCACCAAGCAGATTGAGAGTCCTGAGACTAAAAAAGAAAAATTGAAAATAGATAATCCGGGCAGCAGAAAATGTGGTCTGCGACAGTGTCTGTGTTGCAAATCTATTAAAGTAACCAGCCATTTTACCAATCCTCGAGACAACTTTATTGTCCCTATAAATGATAAACTCGATTGTGGATCTTCACATATTATTTATGCTTTGGAGTGCTCCTGTAAACTAGTTTACATAGGACGTACGATACAGACGTTACGCAAAAGAATAAATAAACACAGGTCGAATGTCAAAAAACGGTTTTATAAACATAGTATATCCAGACATGCGGCAGACATACATGAGGGCCTTTTTACAAGTTTTAAAGTAACCCCCCTTGAACAAATACCAATGAGCGAACAGAGTAATATTAATTATATACGACGGCGCGAGATGTATTGGATTTATAAGTTAAATACATTGAGCCCCTATGGGCTCAATGAAGCCTTTGAAATTAATTTGTGAAACGGCTATAGGTCATCCTTTGTATCGATCTTTTTATCGCTCTTTTTTGTATATGTGTATGTGTATGTATATATATATGTATATATGTATGTATATATATATATATATATATATATATATATATATATATGTAGTTATTTACATTTAAAAATTTTATTTTTTTTTTTTTATATTTTTTTATATTTACTTAGTATTATTACCCATTGGTATTTATGTATACTATATTTCTATTTTTATACTGTTTTTATAATCTTTTTTTCATCTTTCAATATCTTTTTATTACTTGAATTATACAATTCCTTCAAGTGGTTGATATATGTCATGGGGCACTATTGCCAAACTCTAGTGCTACCCCTTATTTATGCTGACATGTATAAGTATTAGCACAATTATTAGTCTAGTGGATTGTATATGCATTATAAGGTGCCTAAATATGTTGTTATATCTATGCATTATAATGTGTCTGAATTTATAGTCCATATTCATCCTACGTCTGGTTTACAGTCCTTTCATCTGCTCCTGAGTGCGCGATCCTTTTCAGCTCCTGTACGCTCGGGAAGGACGCGTCTCCCAGGAGACATACCACGTGACCAGCTTACCATTGATCACGTGGCTGTCATCTCCTACTGTGTCTCTAGTAACCCCGATGAGAAGATGCGTTGCCTGGGAGGTGAGTCACGTGACCGGCCGCGTCGGAACTGTTTCCGCACACGTGACCGCGCGGCCGGTATCACGTGATCGCCTCTCTTCGCTCCGCTTTTATTCTTTTTTATTTTTCACCAACTACTATGTATATTTTTAGATATACATAGACATTTGGTGACCCGAAGTATCTAGTAACAATAGTTAGTATTTGTTTTTAAATATGAAAAACGTTTTCTTCAAGGTGGGGTTTCCCCCTCCCCCCCCCTCTTTCATTGCTTTGGTGGTTTTTTCAATCTCCAAACACCCTATATATACATGGACACTAACCACATTGATATTATTGACCTGATGAAGGAGACCTTAGTTCTCCGAAACGCGTTGTCTATCTATATTATTGTTTAGTCTTTTTTTATTTTTTATGTATCTGTTTATAATTAAATCGTGAATAATTCTACATACACCGGAGATTTTGGACTTCTTTGCGCCCTAAAGGAGGAATTTCAAGGAGTGCTCTGTATTGGCTTCTCCTACTCTTTACCAGAGGCAGAGGGATGTCCACAGGCAGAGGGATGTCCACAGGCAGAGGGATGTCCAGAAGCAGAGGACAGTCCAGACAGAGAAGTGAGGCCACAGCCAGCAGGGCCGAAGCTGTTCCCGGCAGCGGGCAGTCGCGCGAAGCTCCCCCATCGAGGCCTCGTACTTCTGTGGTGTGGAGATTTTTTAATGTTTGTGCGGATGACAAACTGAGCACGGTTTGCACACTCTGCCACTCAAAACTGAGTAGGGGCTCTGAGAAGAGCAATCTGACCACCTCAGGCATGCGGCGTCACTTGGAAGTCAAGCACTGGGCTGAGTGGGAGAGAGCAAACGCAATACAACCTGCACCCGGTCTTGCTGCCACTGCCTCTTCCCCTGTGTTGTGTGCTGCCACTGCGGTCCAGACCTCCAGCCAGGACACCTCCACATCTGCCTCTGCCTTGCTTACTTTGGGGCCTTCTCCTTCAGCCTCCCCTTCCCCCGCCTCTTCGCCTGCACCTTCCACTCCTCGTCCAACAACTGTCCCATCTCGCAGGCGTTCGAGCCGCAGGCGGAAGTACGCCTCGAGTCACCCCCAAGCCCAAGCCTTAAACTGCCACATCTCCAAACTTCTGGCCCTGGAGATGTTGCCGTTTAGGCTTGTGGAGACGCAGGCCTTCCGCGACCTGATGGCGGCTTGCCGCCACCTCGCTATTCCGTCCCCAGCCGCCACTACTTTCTCCCGGAGTGCCGTCCCCGCCCTGCACCAGCACGTTGTCGCGTAACATCAGGCGGGCCCTGAGGTACGCAGTCAGCGCAAAGGTGCACTTGACCACCGACTCGTGGACAAGCGCTTGCGGCCAGGGACGATACATTTCTTTGACGGCACACTGGGTGAATGTTTGTGGAAGCGGGGACGGGGTCCAGCAAGAGAGACGGCCTACCTACCACCCCGCCCAAGATTTCAGCATGGGTTCTGATACACCCCCCTCCTCTTCCTCCTCCTCCTCCTCTGCCTTAACATCGCCCTCAGCCGCTAGCTGGAAGCGTTGCAGGCACTGGCGCAGGGAGACGTCAGCAGGCGGTGCTTA
>ONZH01003160.1:0-16676 GCA_900303285.1 Rhinella marina
TTTGAAAGAACGTGAATCCTACTGGATTTATACGCTACAAAGCTTGTTTCCCAAAGGTTTAAACCGGGACTTTAATCCTCATATTTAATTTACTTCCAATGACCATCTATTTTGACGCTCACATCACACGTTGTTTTCTCCTCTTGTGTGTGCTTATATACATTTTTTTCACACTAATCTTCTCTCCATTTTGCATTCTAGACTAATTGATCCATCGCGGGACATCTAAGGTAATATGCACCCCAGAACGGATCTCTCCTGCCTTCTTCTTTCTCTCTTACACACTCACACACCACACTTAGTTTGCAGACACTTTTACTTGCATACACTATATACACCTCATGGGCATACACATAGACCCACACAATTCTTTAGGATACAGACACTTGCCCGGTACACATATATACACACACTTTATATAACCCCATACCGTCACTTTTCACACATATTATATTTACACTCATACCATCACCTTTTCTTCACTTATCTACCCTACACAAATACACCCACACATTCTTTTTTACACCCTCACACCTCTTCCACTACACTTTATTTCCATATTTCTCTTCTTGGCCTTTTCCCTCTTCAAACATGGCTGCCATCCCCAATTGTGCCCGACTTCTCGCGCGATCACACGCGCTATACGCAATCTTCCCAGCCGACTTCTCGCGTGACTTTGCGTGATCCCACGTGACCACGCACGGCTCCGGCGGGATCACGTGGCACTGCTCCCTGCTTATTTAGATACACTCAGCGTCCTCAGACGCTAGAGCAACAGCGCATAGACGCCATCTCCCCGCAGCGCACACACGCTGTCCACGGGGAATCCCTCCACACACGTGCCTTCTCTTTACTGGTGAGTTCCATGCCGGGACTGGGGTTGCTTATTCTGTACATTGATCAGTGGTCACTGGGACTGGAGTCACTTATTATATGCATTGATTTGCCTGGAGTTACTTATTATATGCATTGATTTGCCTCTATGCAATATTGCCTATTGTTCCTCGAGCTCCTTTTCCTACCCAGTTACCCATACTACAACACATCATCCCGCGATGCATATATATTTATTTATTTATCTATTTACTTTATCAGTTATTGACAACTTACATAGCATATAATTACCTCCTATGACACTTGCAGCAACTAGGGGCCATTTTTCTACTATAGCTCTGCTATTTAGACATAAAAGGGTAAAATTTTATGTGCTTCACCTGCTACCTCAGTCTCACTTGGTCACTCTTGGTTCACCGCCATGCTGTGTCAGGGTAAAATTTTATGTGCTTCACCTGCTACATCAGTCTAACTTGGTCACTCTTGGTTCACCGCTATGCTGTGTCAGGGTAAAATTTTATGTGCTTTACCTGCTACCTCAGTCTAACTTGGTCACTCTGGGTTGATCGCCATGCTGTGTCAGGGTAAATTTTTATGTGGTTCACCTGCTACCTCAATCTAACTTGGTCACTCTGGGTTCACCGCCATGCTGTGTCAGGGTAAATTTTTATGTGGTTCACCTGCTACCTCAGCCTAACTTGGTCACTCTGTTGTCACCGCCATGCTTTGTCAAGGTAAATTTTTATGTGGTTCACCTGCTACCTCGGTGTAACTTGGTCACTCTGGGTTCACCGCCATGCTGTGTCAGGGTAAATTTTTGGGTGGTTCACCTGCTACCTCAGTCTCACTTGGTCACTCTGTTATCACCGCCATGCTGTGTCAGGGTAAAATTTAATGTGCTTCACCTGCTACCTCAGTCTCACTTGGTCACTCAGGGTTCACCGCCATGCTCTGTCAGGGTAAAATTTTATGTGCTTCACCTGCTAACTCAGTCTCACTTGGTCACTCTGTTGTCACCGCCATGCTGTGTCAGGGTAAAATTTTATGTGCTTCACCTGCTACCTCAGTCTCACTTGGTTCACCACCATGCTGTGTCAGGGTAAAATTTTATGTGCTTCACCTACTACATCAGTATGACTTGGTCACTCCTGGTTCACCGCCATGCTGTGTCAGGGTAAAATTTTATGTGCTTCACCTGCTACATCAGTCTAACTTTATCACTCTTGGTTCACCGCCATACTGTGTCAGGGTAAAATTTTATGTGCTTCACCTGCTTCCTCAGTCTAACTTGGTCACTCTGGGTTCATCGCCATGTTGTGTCAGGGTAAATCTTTATGTGGTTCACCTGCTAACTCAGTGTAACTTGGTCACTCTGGGTTCACCGCCATGCTGTGTCAGGGTAAATTTTTGGGTGGTTCACCTGCTACCTCAGTCTTACTTGGTCACTCTGTCGTCACCGCCATGCTGTGTCAGGGTAAAATTTTATGTGCTTCACCTGCTAACTCAGTCTCACTTGGTCACTCTGTTGTCACCGCCATGCTGTGTCAGGGTAAAATTTTATGTGCTTCACCTGCTCCCTCAGTCTCACTTGGTCACTCTGTTGTCACCGCCATGCTGTGTCAGGCTAAATTTTTGCGTGGCTCACCTGCTACCTCATCTAACTTGGTCACTCTGTTGTCATCGCCATGCTGTGTTAGGCTACATTTTTGGGTGGTTCAGCTGCTATCTTAGTCTAACCAAGCCACTCTGGGGTTCACCCCCATGCTGTAAACTGCAATATCAGTCAAACTATGTAATTTAGGGGTTCACCTGCAATATCAGTCACAGACTGTCATTTAGGGGTGCACACCATGCTTTTTCAAACCAATTGTTTCTGAGGGTCACCTCCAGGCTCTCACCCATGATTTTTTGGAGGCTCGCCACTACATTGTCACCTAAAATTGTCTTGAGGGTCACCGGAGGCCTCTCCCCCACAACTTCAAGGAGGGTTACTACCCGGCCCTGGCACACAAACATTGTCTTGAGGGGAACTAAAAGGCTCTGCACCCACCCACTTGTGGAGACTAATGGGTGGGTGCAATGTGCGTCTTAGCCCGTATGGAATTAGGAAAGCTGGGCACTGTGCTTGGAGGTCTTTGTGTCTGCTGTGGACAGGGTGGGTGTGGGGTGCGTGTTTGCCCTTCTGGGATGGGGAGAGCTGGGCACTGTGCTGGGAGAACTTTGTGTACGCTGTGAACTACTTGGTGGGTGCCGGGAGGGAGACGCTTATGCCTGCGTCCTGGTGCGGGGGATAGGACAGCAGTGCCAGCATGGGCAGTGGTGTCACCCGCAGGCGGTGATGGACTTTCGTTGCACCTAGTTGGGTGCTTTACTAACATGTGCCAGCGCATGTGCCTTGCCCATCTTGGTCTGGGTCAGCACAATTGTCTTGAGGGTCACCACCAGGCTGTTGGCCATAATTTGGCGTAATGGTACGATTAGGCACCCTCAGAGGCATCCATGCATGCTTCCCCTGCTGTTTCCTGTCCATTTCCGTGGTGTTTCCATCATTTTCTGAGGTTTCCAGGTTTTCACGCAACCTTCCCTGTGCAGAGCTTTGGTCCCCTGCAAAAAATGCTCGAGTCTCCCATTGACTTCAATGGGTTCGTTATTCGAAAGGAGCACCCGAGCATCGGGAAAAATTTGACTTGAATAACGAGCACACGAGCATTTTAGTGCTCGCTCATCTCTACTCATTAACAATCAGCTTTTTCTTCCCATCATAAAACAAAATATTCATTTCTTTCTTTTATTTTTGTAGTGAAATTGCTTATTCATTTTTCATATGTTTCAGTGTTCCAATAACCCATGGATTTATTTATAATAATACTCTTTATCTAAAATCACTATCTCCCTCCTCTGGTCTCTTTTATAACCATACCATTATCACTTTTTAAATTCTACAATGCTTTTTTAATATTTTGAGGAGATTATCTTTTATGTTTCTTGATTTTATTCTCAAAATTATTCTCTTAAATGTCTCTATACAGTAATTATTCAATTTGGTCATAAAATCTGAATATTTTCAGTTGGTATATATGTGAGCAGAGATTTCCAGAGATGTGATTTACTACAGAATCAGAGAATCCCCAAGTGATGTCAATACTTTGTGGAATCCTTGTTTAGGAGTGCTGATTGAATGAGTTATGAGGATTTGCTTATAATGTTCTATCCAGTGTCTGGTTTAAAATAGTCATGTGACTTTATGCATAAAAATAATAGGATTGTTATACTAGTGAAACCAAAATATTTAAATATGGATTCTAAGTTAAATTAAAGAATATAGATATGTGGGATAGTTTAATGTTATTTTTTTTTAATTATACCATAATATGATGCGATATTAAAGGAGAATTGAGAAATTGCATTGATGGTAATTTGTGATGACATAAAAGTTTGCATGTATGTAGTTTATGCATATAGTTTAATATTAAGAATTTTATACTAAAGTGTATTTTGAGATGTTTTATAGCTAAATATATTGCAGCTATCTGAATGAGTAGTGGATGAACATTGATTATGGCATAGAAAAAGCCATTTAAGGATAAATCCCTGGGTCAGGCTAGAGAGTCAGCATGTGCCACATGTTTTTGCAGTATCTCACAAAAGTGAGTACACCCCTAAAATGTTTGCAAATATTTTATTATATCTTTCTGTGGGACAGCACTGGAGATATGACACACATACAATATGAAGTAGTCAGTGTACAGCTTGTATAACAGTGTAAATTTGGTGGGCCCTCAAAATAACTCAACATACAAACTGCTGGAAACAAAAGTGAGTACATCCCTAAGTGAAAATGGCCAAATTGTGACCAAAGGTTCAAGATTTTGTGTGGCCACCGTTATATACCAGCACTGCTTTAACTCTTGGGCAAGGAGTTCACTAGAGATTTACAGGTTGGCACTGGAGTCCTCTCGCACTCCATGACGACATCACAGAGCTGGTGGATGTTAGAGACCTTGCACTCCTCCACCGACCGTTTGAGGATGCCCCACAGATGCTCAATAAGGTTTAGGTCTGGAGACATGCTTGACCAGTCCAGCACCTTTACTCCCAGTTTTTTTAGCAAGGCAGAGGTTGTCTTGGAGGTGTGTTTGGGGTCGTTATCATGTTGGAATACTGCCCAGTTTCCAAAGAAAGGGATCATGCGCTGCTTCAGTATGTCACAGTACATATTGGCATTCATGGTTCCCTCAATGAACTGTGGCTCTCTACAGCTGGCAGCACTCATGCAGCCCCAAACCATTACACTCCCACCATGATGCTTAACTGTAGGCAAGACACACTTTTCTTTGTACTCCTCACTTGGTTGCCTCCACACACACTTGACCCGATCTGAACCAAATAAGTTTATTTTGGTCTCATCAGACCACAGGACAGGTTTCAGTAATCCATGACCTTAGTCTGCTTATTTTCAGCAAACTGTTTGTGGGCTTTCTTTTGCAGCATCTTTAGAAAAGGCTTCCTTCTGGGACGACAGCCATACGGACCAATTTGATGCAGTGAGTGGTGTGTGGTCTAAGCACTGACGGGCTGACCCCTCCACCCCTTTAACCTCTGCAGCAATGCTGGCAGCACTCATATGTCTATTTTGAAAAGACAACCTCTGGATATGCTGAGCATGTTCACTCAACTTCTTTGGTCGACCATGACGATGCTTGTTGTGAGTGGAACCTGTCTTGTTAAACCGCTGTTTGGTCTTGGTCACTGTGCTGCAGCTCAGTTTCAGGGTGTTGGCAATCTTCTTATAGCCTAGGCCATCTTTATGTAGAGCAGCAATTAACTTTTTCAGATCCTCAGAGAGAGTTTTGCAATGAGGTGCCATGTTGAACATCCAGTGATCGGTATGAGAGAGTGTTAGAGAAATAATACCAAATTTAGCACACCTGCTCTCCATTTACACTTCAGACCTTGTAACACTACAAAGTCACATGACACCAGGGAGGGAAAATGGCTAATCAAGCTGTGCACTACTTTACATTGTATCAAAGTGTCATATCTTCAGCGTTGTCCCATGAAAAGATATAATAAAATATTTACAAAAATGTGAGAGGTGTACTCAGTTTTGTGAGATACTGTATATTAAGCATGCTGATATTCTTTTAATGTGAGTATTTTTATGTCATGTTTTAATGGTTACCAAATGGCCTGTGCTATGTCTTTTTCTCACTTTTGGTCCGATACAGAGCTACATGTAAGTTGACATTTATTTGAACAGTCTGAACTGAGAAATTGCATTCTGATTTCAGGAAATGCAACAGAATGCAAGACTTCTAACATTCCTGCACTAAATTTATCCATTGTACAGTGGTTATTAGTGACTTCTTGTGGATTTGCCGTGTTTACTCCTAGTGTTAGTAACTTCCGAGTATATTTCTGAACATTGTTGAAAAAACTTTGAGTTTTGATCCTTTCTTGTGAACTTCTGGTAGAAGGGCAGGGGTCACATTTATGATGAAGATGTCACTGGTGCTGGCAGTCATTGGCTGCAGCAGTATTGTCTCCCCCAAGTGTCAATGCTGTAGTCATTAGTGTTGCAGTGGCATAAGTCACCCCCTGTTCACCAGAAATTTAATATAGAGGACTGAAGCACCAAGATGACACTGGTAGACTATAGGAGCAAAAAAGTATCCTTCCTGGGAGGGGATCAACCAGAAAGGCTTCCAAAGCTGCACAACCTCTTTGAAGAGGACCTATCACCACAAAATGCAATGTAATCTGAAAGCAGCATGTTATAGAGCAGGAAGAGTTGCTTCTAAGCACATAGACATTAGTAAGTCCCTGCCAATGTATCTTCAGATGTCTCCAAAACAATGTGTCAGGCACAGGTAAACCCTATAGCAATATACATATTGTCACCAGAGCAGTGTGCTAGCTAAAGATTCTCCTTGAAAAATATCAGCCACAGATGTCACCAGAAAGGTGGTATAGCCACAGTTGCCTCTAAAACAACATAAGCTACAGATGCCAATAGAACAGTTTTCCATTCCCAGAAACCCCAATAACGATATCAGCCATACAGTAGATGCTAACAGAACAATATTCCAAGCACAGATGTCCCTAGAACAGTATCAGTCACAGATGCCACCAGGACAGCGTGCCAGCCACAGACGCCCCTGGAGCATGATAAAGCACAGATGATCTTAGAACAGTATCAGTAACAGAAGCCCCTAAAACATTATCAGCCACTGATGTATGTACAGTAGGCAATGCCTGCTAATAATGAGTGCAGGTCATCAATGGGTTAGGGAAACCATTTAAAAGTCTTTTACAATCAGATTCTCATAAAACTTCTCTTTAAATGTTCTATTTTGAGTCAGATGATTCACAGTCAACTTCTAGGGACATAAAATGCATTTTACCCTACTTTATTATTAAAAAATGTCACATCAAATAATGGTATCATTAAAAATGTGGAAGTATGACATTATTGCCCCCTCCTATTTATTTTAGAATTCAGCATTTAGTTTAAAGCTCTAACATCTCTAAGCACAGCCAGTTATTTTCAGCACTGCCTTCATTAAAGTTGCATATCAGTGTCTTTTCTTTTATTCTTCTTTTGACAGTTTATTGAATAGGATTGCAGAATGTTATGGTATATTATTAGTGTTGGTAGCATAGTTATCTTAAATTGCTTATATATATATACACACACACACACACACAATCATTCACTATTGCAGAACAACAAAGAAAAGTTTATTTCAAGATATATGATGATTTTCCCTAAATATTGTCAGAAAAGTTCAGTGAACAAAACTCTGAAATAGAATTTTCTAAAATACACATTTAGAAATCTGTCTCTATCTGTATGCTGTACATTAATATACAATAAAGCCATTCTATAAATGGTTCAAATTATATAGCATGTTGGATTTATATGTCAGGAGTCTGACTTTTAAATCCAGGCCACCCCTTCGAGCCTTTGGTCACAATTTGAGCCAGTTTTCTCAACATTGAGATGCACTTTGGGCTTAAAAAATTTTTTGAAAAAGATTTTTATGTCAGGCGTTCAGAGATAAGGGCTATGCATTGAGCCATCAGAGCAGCAACCTGATGACTCAGTTGAAACTGAAAGCAACATACACAGACTGAAATTTAATCTTTTAGAACAAAATCTGCTGAAACTTTTTAATAAAAAACAATTGAAAAATTAATTTTAAGTCCAAAATCCAATCATAAAAATATTTCCCCCAGTTGTTCATAGTCATGTTTTAAAATGTTTGTCTCCTTCTTGGTGTTTTGCTTCTCATAAAATCTAGCATATGAGAACTCCCTCTTTTCCCTCCTTGGTTTTCTTTCGCTTACTCCCTTAGCACCTCTCTTACTCCCATAGCACCTGAATAATATGTAGACACACATTATGTACATATTAATACACACTGTTATGTGCAGTGGTATGCACATTTACTCCACAGACCTTAGTATTGACGCCTATTTTAAGAAGTTGGCCAGGACTGGAAAAAAAGGTTTGGTTCTTCTTTCTTTAAACAGCATCATACTGATGAGAATCACATCACAATGATTCATAGGAGATGAAAATATCCCTGGTAATGCAGCGGTCATTTTTCCTTCTAAGAGCCACCTATGTGCTTATGTTTTATAATGCAATAGTTGTCTTGATCAATCATTCCAGAATACCCATTTTCTTACTTCAGTATGATACTATGCACTCTAAATACATTTACGTGGAAAAGTATTTTACTATGTTCATTTTCAAAATGTCACAAACACAAGGGAATATGCAAGGGATGTGACATTACCAACAAATTCAAATATTTTAATGTCCACATTTACATATATAGGCCCTAAGTGAACAAGGTTGACGTGCTAAAAAAAAAATTTCAATGTGAAAGGTGTCCACAGCCTCTAAGGGGTTCCATTTTGATGTTCAATGGGTTGCCCAATATTAAATACAGGGGTTTGATTTTTTCCCCACAAATACCTCCACTGTTGTTGATATTCTGTTTCTGGGCTGTAGTTAGTTTTCTTTAACAGTATACCTTCATAAGAAGCAATGAGCTATTAGGGCTGGGCTGGGCAAAGAAAGGATATATAGATCTGCCTCACAATTGCCCTAACACACTATAGGCCTTGCCTATCAAAAAGGAATGGCCTCCTGATAAACCCTATATGTCCTTGACAAGGGATAGATACCACCATCCGAGAAGAGACCTATTATGACTAGAGTCCAGCAATGTCATTAGTCGCATATATCAGAAAATAATAAAAAATAAAGGTAGAACATAAATAATCACACATAATACATATATGCTCCCAAATAAACTAGTGGCATCCAGATTTTGATCACCAGTGAAAAAGAAAGGAGCACATACCATATGTCCCAGGAATGCAAACTTTGTCCCAATGTATTTCTCTAAAACGTTCTCTGGGGTCAGTTCATCAGGGGACCGCATATAACAAAAAAACAAAAAAAACTGCAAAAAACAAAGGATGGAGGCAATAATATATGTGTGAGTCTGATTATATTTCTATAGTAATGTCCAAATAGTGATAGTGAGTAACATAGTCAAAAAAAGAGACAATTCCCACATTTCTAGCACCAAATGAGATACATATATCACCTGTCGCATACAACATATGAAATCAACATTAGTAAGACCTCTATTAGGCACAAAATGAGGCTCTGATATTACCTCATAGATAAGGCTACTTTCACACTGGCGGCAGGCCTGATCCGGCAGGTGAAGGGTGCTGCCGGATCAGGCCTGCCGCAGTGACATGTGTGGAGCCGGAACCGCGCTCCGGTCCCACACATGTCACACAGTACATACATACATACATACACATAAACATACACACACATATAGACATACAAACACACATACATACATGCTCCCGGCAGGCCTTCGGAGCGTCGGAGGGACAGGGCGGCTCGCACAGGTGACGATTCCCCACAGCGCCCTCTGCTGGGCGCCTGGTGGGAATCGTCATCTGTGCGCGCCGTCCTGTCCCTCCGACGCTCCGAAGACCTGCCGGGAGCATGTAAGTATGTATGTGTGTTTGTATGTCTATATGTGTGTGTATGTTTATGTGTATGTCTATGTCTGTGTCTGTATGTGTCTATGTGTAGCCGGATCCGTAATGAACTCCATTGAAAGTCAATGGAGGGCGGATCCGGTTACCATTATGATCACACCAGACGGATCCGTCCCCATTGACTTGCATTGGGGGTCATTCCGGATCCGTCTTGGTGCGGATGCCTGGACCGGAGAGCAAACCGCAGCATGCTGCGGTTTGTTCTCCGGTCTGAAGACGGAACGGAATGCTTTCAGGAGCATTCCGTTGTCTTCAGTTCAGTTTTGTCCCCATTGACAATGAATGGGGACAAAACTGAAGTGTTTTATTCCGGTATTGAGCCCCTATGACGGAACTCAATACCGGAATTTTAAAACGCTAGTGTGAAAGTAGCCTTATTGGAGTAATGGTTATTCAATAGAGGTAAGATACCATGAAAGATAAATGTTATAAAGAAAGTAGAATCTGATTGTACTTCCCTGATTCCTCAATGAAATGTCCAACCTAGAGAAGATGCAATAAGGGGTCAGCTGTATCAGCATAATAGCACTGGTGGTGTAGTGTCAAGCAATGTAAGCAGTACTTATATGACTAATGTGAAAGTAGCATTCCACAGGAAAATTCCACAGAAGTATTGGAAATCTTAAAGTCTGTTGTTATAACTCAGTCACATAAAAGATCATATTTACTAAGTGAATATGCCCAGAATTTGAGATAAAATGTATCAAAATTTGGTGCTATTTGGTGTATGTCTCTCATCAATCCTATTTTAAGCCTGTTTATTAAAGGGGTTATCCAACCCCTATACTGACCTCCCTAATGCCCAGGCCCCTCATATAGCTTACACTTAGCCTGCTCCCCGGTACCTGCGTTGCTTCTGATCCCTGCAAGGCATCTCCCCACCCCGCAGATCAAAACCTATATGAGGGACCCGGCCATTAGGGGGTTCATTATAGGGTTGGAAAACCCCTTTAAGCAAAAACAGCAAAAAAGGGAATCCACTGTGTGTTACTCGAAGAAGGGATGTGCTGTAACAGAAAAAGAGAGTGACTTAGTAGAGAGGGACATAGTTTACATACAAAAGACAGTTGGAGGTTTACAGCAAAACAAGCTGCTACAAAGGTGTGGAAAATAGGTAACTGATGTTAATAGATATCAGATCGGCAGGGGTCAGACTTCTGGTATTCTGCTGGTCAGCTGTTTGAGGAGGCCATGACCCCTCCCAACAGTTTACCAAGCACAGCATAGTCCATTGGATAGCAGCTATGCTTGGTATTGCAGTCCAGGCCTATTCACTTCAAAGGAACAGAGCTGCACCTAGGCCATCAATATCAAAATCTCATACAACCCCTTTAACCCCTTCAAGACACAGCCAGTTTTCACCTTAAGGACCAAGCTACATTTTTCAAATCTGACATGTTTCACTTTATGTGGTGATAACTCTGGAACGCTTTTACTTATCTAAGCGATTCTGAGATTGTTTTCTCGTGAAAAATTTGATTTGTTTTCTCGGTAAATTTGAGTCAATATGTATCACCTTTATTTATAATAAATTCAAAAATTTACAGAAAATTTGGAAACATTTATAATTTTTGAAATTTGAATGTCTCTGCTTTTAAAACAGATGTAATACATCATAAAATAATGGTTTCTGTACATTTCCCAGATGTCTACTTCATGTTGGCATCATTTTGTAAACATCATTTTATTTTTCAGGAAGTTAGAAGTCTTAGAATTTTAGAAGCAATTCTTAAAATTTTTAAGAAAATTTCCAAAACCCACTTTTCAAGGACCAGTTCAGTTATTAAGTGACTTTGTGGCGCTTACATAATAGAAACCACCAATAAATGACCCAAATTTAGAAACTACACCCATTAAGTTAATCAAAACTGATTTTACAAACGTTGTTAACCCTTTAGGTGTTCCACAAGAATGAAAGGAAAATGGAAGTGAAATTTCAAAAATTCACTTTTTTTGCAGATTTTCCATTTTAATCTATTGTCCCTGTAACACAGCAAGGGTTAACAGCCAAAGAAAACTCAATATTTATTACCCTGATTCTGCAGTTTACAGAAACACCTACATGTGGTGGTAAACTGCTGTACGGGAACATAGCACGGCACAGACGGAAAAAACGCTGTATGTTTTTTGGAGGGCAGATTTTGCTGGGATAATTTTAAGTTGCCATGCCACATTTGAAGACTCCCTGATGCACCCCTAGAGTAAAAACTCCCAAAAAGTGAGGTAACAGTTTTATTGGTACTATTTTGTGGTACATATGATTTTTTGATCAGTATTACGGTTTTTGAGAGGCAAGGTAACAAAAAATGGCTGTTGTGGCACAGTTTTTATTTTTTGTTTTTTACAGAGTTCTCCTGACAGGATATATCATGTGCTGCTTTTATAGAGCAGGTTGATACAGATGCGACAATACCAAATATGTGTATTTTTTGTTGTTGTTTCAGTTCTACATAATAAAGCATTTTTGAAAACAAAAATTATGTTTTTGTGTCTAAATTTTCTGAAAGCTACATTTCTTTTATTTTTCTGCTGATTGTCTTCAGTAAGGGCTCATTTTTTGCGGAAAGAGTTGACGTTTTTATTGGTAGCATTTTTGGGTATATATGATTTTTTTGATCACTCAATATTACACTTTATGTGGCAAAGTGACCAAAAAAATGGTCGTTTTGGCAGAGTTTTTATTTTATTTTTTTTTATAAAATTCACCATTAGATCATGTGATATTTTTATAGAGTAGGTTTTCACGGATGCAGCGATGCCTAATATGTCTACTTTTTTCATGTATTTTAGTTTTACACAATAAAAGCATTTTTGGAAAAAAAATCATGTCTTAGCATCTCCATTTTCCGAAATCTATATTTTTTTTATTTTTTGGGCGATTATCTTATGCAGGGGCTCATTTTTTGCAGGAAAAGATGACGGTTTGATTTGAACTATTTTGGGTTGCATATGACTTTTTGATCGCTTGTTATAACAATTTTTGTGATGAAAGGTGACAAAAAATTGCATTTTTTGCACAGATTTTATTTTTATTTTTTTATGGTGTTCACCTTAGCGGTAAGTCATATAATATTTTTATAGAACAAGTCATTACGGATGTGGAGATACCTAATATGTCTACTTTTTACATTTATTTCCGTTTCACATAATAAAAGCATTTTTGAAGAAAAAAAATATGTTTTAGTGTCTCCATTTTTTGAAAGCCATATTTTTTAAATCTTTTGGGCGATTGTCTTAGGTATGGTCTCATTTCTTGCGGTAAGAGATGACGGTTTGATTGGTACTATTTTGGATTACATAAGTCGTTTTGATCTCTTGGAATTACACTTTTTGTGATGTATGGTGACAAAAAAATTGTTTTTTTATTTTTATTTTTTACGGTGTTCACCTATTTTTTACCAGGCCATGTGATATTTTTATAGAGCAGGTTGTTACTGACGTGGAGATACCTAATATGTCTACTTTTAAAAATTTATTTCAGTTTTACACACTAAAAGCATTTTTGAAGGGAAAAAAATCATGTTTTAGTGTCTCCATTTTCTGAAAGCCATATTTTTTTGTTATTTTTTTGAACAATTGTCTTAGGTAGGGCATCATTTTTTATGGGAAGAGATGACGGTTTGATTGGTATCATTTTGGGGTGTGTATGACTTTTTGATCGCTTGGACTTTTCGTGATGAAGGTGACAAAAAAAATTGCATTTTTGGTATAGTTTTTTTTTTTACGGCGTTCACCTGAGGGCATAGATTATATGATATTTTTATACAGCAGGTTATTGCGGACGCGGTGATACCTAATGTATACTTTCTTTACATTTATTTCAGTTTTACACTATAAAAGCAGTTTTGAAGAAAAAAAACTTATGTTTTAGTGTCTCTATTTTCTGAAAGCCATATTTTTTAAATCTTTTGGGCGATTGTGTTAGGTAGGGTCTCATTTTTTGCCGGAAGAGATGATGGCTTGATTGGCACTATTTTTTGGTACATGTGTCTTTTTAATCGCTTGGAATTACTCTTTTTGTGATGTAAGGCGACCAAAAAAATGGCATTTTTGCTCATTTTTTTACCGTTTTTACCTGAGGTGGTAGATATATTAATAGAGCACTTCGTTACGGACGTGGCGATACCTAATATGTGTGTTTTTAATTTAGTTTTATTTTTTTTAACATTATTTTATGGTGAGGGGGCTTTTTTAAATTTTTTTACTTGAAACTTTATTTTTTTATTTAAAAAAAAACACTTTTTTTCACTTGTATTTACTTTTTACATTTGTCCCACTGTGGGACTTCACGTTTTCAGGGTTTGATCCCTGTTTCAATTCAGTACAATACTTTCTGTATTGTACTGAATTGAACTGTCAGCATCTTACACAGTAAGACGCTGACAGGTTGCCTAGGAGACCGAGCCTGAAGCTGGATCCTCTAGGCTTCCGTACATGGCAGGCTCCGATGCCTGTGTAAGGCATTGGAGCTGCCATGGCAACCCTCGGCCCCCTGCCAGCGCAGCACGGGGGGCCGATGGAGTCAGAGGGAGCTCCCTCCCTCTGCAAACCCCTCACATGCCGCGGTCAGCGCTGACCGCGGCGTGTGAAGGGTTAATCCGCCGGCATCACGGCACACAGCGATGACGGCGGATTTAGCAGGGGCCCGGCTATCGGCAACAGCTGGACCCGTGCTGCTGATCGGGCGGGTGCAGCTCCTGCTCCCGCCAGATCCTATCATGTTCATGCACGTGAGGATGCGGAAAGAAGCCGCATTCCCTCACGTACATGTACGTGATAATACATCATGGGGTTAAAGATATTTTTGTGTTGGTGACTTTTTAACAACCAGTAGATGTACAGATTCAACCAAGCTAAACTTGATTGTTAACACGTTAAGTAAAAAATGGCACAAAAAGGTTAAGAACTCTTTCAATGTATTTAAAGGCTTTTGTCACAAGATGGCATGAGATAACACTGTGACATGTGTTATCAGAGTCAATTTTAGTTCGGCTACATCTGTATATCATAGATTGCAAAAGAATGTATAGAGTGGACTCAGGGAGGATATATGAAACTATAGGGCCCCATAGCAGAATTTAGTATGGGTCTAAAATGAGGTTTCTACCAAATTTTATTTTTTTCAATTTATAGAGGAATTGGTTAATATAAAATTCCACTTTCCCTGACTTCTATGTTGTAAAAAGTGGACCAGGTGCTTTATACTGTAAATGTGACACTTATTCTAAACAATGTACGGATGAATCCATTTCTAACTTAACAGTGATATCATGTCAGAAAAGCCACTGAAAAGCAATTGAAAAAGTCAAGTAAAAGTTTCTTGCATATAGTTTCTACTTCTACTCTGGCATTACCAGACAACTGACATAAATATATTATTAAATCTAATTCCATACTGCTGTTAGCTATCTGCTTTCCTTTAAATAGTATGTGATAACTGTCTACCTGCAGACACCAGCAATGGGAGCTCAATGCATAGGAATTTATGTAGTTACCACTGAAATCAATGGACAGTGTAAATCTCTTTGAAATGAGCTAATTTCCCTCTTTGAAATGAGGATAAGTGCCTGCATAATCCAGGATCTGTGAGAACATCGATAATTAGTGACTCAATTAGAGATGAGCGAATCATTCAAAAAATTATTTGACGAACATTCACCGAAGTTTTCCTAAGATTCGTATATTTGACGAATAGATTCATTGTATTTGCGTACAAAATATACGTTATTATGTGCTATTAGCGAACATTCGCGCACTAATAACGAACGTTCATTTAAAAAATGTACGCAACTTCTTAGAAGACGTACGCAAATAGCGTACGAATACTCAGCGTATTATTGTCTACGCGATTACGTAATACGCAGGCACTCACGATGAGAGGCTGCGGCGTGCACTCCTCAGAGGCAGAGCGAATATTCAAAAATGGCATCCAGGCGATCCTCATCATTTAGCTCTGAAGAGCTGAAATTCCTGATCCAGCTGATGGACAGAGAGGATTACGATGGCACACACCACCATCCAAACCAGCATAAGAAGGAGGTGATCCAGCAGGTGATACAAGGCCGGCGCCATTGTTTCCACACCATGCGGACGCCAGGCCAGATCCAGCGGAAATGGTCCTATCTGAAATTCAAATGCCCAGAGCGGCTTAATGAGATCCGTGCAGAGATACGGCAGGGTGAGTAACAAAATATTTGATAAGTAAAACCATGTAAAAAAATTAGTGTACTGTATTGTATATATACCAGCAGTCACTGCGAATAATGAAAAAAGTATAGAAGAACAACGTGGTCGTGCATAGTGCGCTACAGTAATTTTGTTTCATGCTAGGCAACGCCTCTAACTCTCGACCCAAACAACTTAAGTGAAGGTATTCTAGTCATTATTGTTAATGGTGCTGGCCGTTCTCCCGTTTGTGTCATGCAAATGCACTAGTTCGAAAGAAAGTACCCTTATATGCCCCTTCATAGTTAGCGCTTCCTCCTCCTACACACAGACTGAAAGACGTGCCCATGCTGCAGCTACTGTCAGTGGGCGATATCCAAAGTATTCCTACCGCACCGTGTTAACGATATAAAGAAAGTTATTGCGACGATAACGTTATCTATTGCCATAAATACCTTTTTAGAAGAAAAATATTATATGGCCCCCCTCTCACACCCATAATATCTTAATAGTAGTATGTGTTAGTATTAAAAAGAGTCATCATCTAACAATTGTGTACATTTTTATGTTGCAGA
>ONZH01003161.1:0-41977 GCA_900303285.1 Rhinella marina
CATATTTTATGTTTGTACCTGCAGAATGTGACACACAATCTTTTAGTCATTCATTCAAGTCTCCACCCCTCCCAACAAATGCTCCCTCCATCAATTATGCACCCCAGATATTCTATGATGATCCCTTCACATGAAATGCCCACTCCACATCATATTGCCCTCCTCTTACCCATAATATCTTCATAGTAGTATAAAGTATTAGTATTAAAACGGTCATCATCATAACAATTGTGTATGGATTTATCTTGCAGAGCAACGTCAACGACGTCACGAACGTCGCCGGCAGCGTGGTGCCCGGATGGCCCCTGAAGGACCTTCTATAATGTGTAAACATATTTAATTTATTTTTAATCCAGGCTATGTGGGCGTGCAGCAGCAGTGATATAAGAGCACTAGTGGTTAGGAATGGGATCCAGCCCCAAACTATTCAGATATATCAACATCAGCAATTACAACTGTTCATTTGAGTTGAATGTAATGCCATTATTTTAATTTTGACAGCTGCTGCACCACAGAGGAGCTCCTCTGCCCCTCCTCCACCCCACCCTGAGAGGAGCCCACCGGCCCCTAATACACCACCTGCCCAGCTACCTGAGGTAGAAGGTAGGTAAAATAAAAAATATAATGGGTGGAACTTCTGTCTTCAAAATATAAACTAAATTTATGGTTTATCTTTTGTAGCTCCAACCGTCAGGGAGGAAGCTGAGTTTTCCCCAGGACCCTGGGAGGACCACCCAGTATGGATGTCCCGTAAGTACGAACCCCTAATTAACTGAAGTGTAATATTTTCAAGCACTAGGATCATGCCACCCAACATGTTATTGATAACTAGACTGTGAACACATTATGTTCTCCAAGTGGTTAGTGAAGCAGACATATCACAAAAATGTTAAAATCAAGGTAGTGAAAGAAGTAGAAACTTGTGTTACCCAAAAAATATTTAACAAAAAGGTGACATACATCACATAATATTATTATAGTACATTGCTACTAGAGATGAGCGAGTAGTGTTCGATCGAGCCGGTATTCGATCGAATACTACGCTATTCGGCATACTCGATTTCGATCGAGTATAACGGCGATGGCGCACTTAGAATTCGTTTCCCCTCCCACCTTCCCTGGCGCTCTTTTTCCACCAATCACCATGCAGGGGGGGTATGACAGGCACGCTGAGCACGCTGGCAGCGCGAAAACAGCGTCTACATGGATTGGCTGGAAAAACCATGTGACCTCGAATATTAAAAACTCAGCTCTTCCTGCTCGTTCGCATATGCTGCGTGAACTTAGTCAGGGACAGAGGCTGGAGAAGGGACAGACAGGTTTTAGCTGTTGGACAGGCAGGAGCGTGATTAAAAGCCCTTATCAGGGCTACTACAGTGGACTTCAGTGATAGCTTTACTACAATATAGACTTTACAGAGAACGGCTGCTGTATTCAGGGATAGCTGCTGGAGTAGGGACAGAGAGAGGCATTAGTGGTGTATTAGGTGCTCTGCTACATACCAAACTATATTTGGCACTACTGTTCTGCGTTCTTTTTGGCTGCAAAACCCTGTTATATACCTAGTGTGTATATGCACCATCTGATCTGGCAGTACACGGCTGTGAATTTTATTTTTTTTTTTAAATACAGTTTATTTGGCTCTAGAGAGGGTCTCCCAGAGTCCCACAACATCTATCAGGCCACAGCCACCAGGGGAACACTCTCCAAGGTGTGGGACACGTTCATGGCACCCCCTCGTGCAACTTCCATCACTGCGGGGCCCGCTATCAGCAGGAGGGACAAGTATCGGCGGATGTTGCGGGAGTACCTGGCAGACCATAACCCTGTCCTCCCCGATCCCTCGGCGTCCTACACTTACTGGGTCTCCAAGTTGGACACGTGGCTGGAACTGTCCCTGTACGCCTTGGAGGTGCTTGCCTGCCCTGCCGCCAGCGTGCTATCAGAAAGGGTGTTCAGCGCAGCCGGGGGCATTATAACCGATAAGCGCAGCCGCCTGTCAACCGACAGTGCCGACAGGCTGACGCTAATCAAAATGAACAGCAAGTGGATTGACCCGGACTTTGCTTCTCCAACAGTGGAAAGCAGCCAAAAGTGAAGTGCCATCTGTATGAAGTGCCATTTCCTCCTCCACCTCCTCCTCCTTAACCGCCGTAGAATTGCTCCGTAAATAAGAAAAATTTATATATTTATGGCTCACCTCTTGGGCCTCCACATAATTTTTAAGAGGTCTCATCTCTTGGGCCTGCACAAAATGTTTAAGAGGTCTCACCTCTTGGGCCTCCACATAATTTTAAGAGGTCTCACCTCTTGGGCCTCCACAAAATCTTTAAGAGGTCTCACCTCTTGGGCCTCCACATAATTTTAAGAGGTCTCACCTCTTGGGCCTGCACAAAATGTTTAAGAGGTCTCACCTCTTGGGCCTCCACATAATTTTTAACAGGTCTCACCTCTTGGGCCTCCACATAATTTTTAAGAGGTCTCACCTCTTGGGCCTCCACATAATTTTTAAGAGGTCTCACCTCTTTAGCCTCCACACAATTTTTAAGACGTCTCACCTCTTGGGCCTCCACATAATTTTTAAGAGGTCTCACCTCTTTAGCCTCCACACAATTTTTAAGACGTCTCACTTCTTGGGCCTCCACAAAATTTTCCATGAGCCTCTGGCCAGCCCACGGCCTCTTCCTGCCTTTTTGCGGTCCTACGCATCCCTCAACATCCCCACTGCTTTTACCTGCTAGACATGACACTGGGCCAGGTCGGGTCACTGACATCTCAAGCGCCAACAATTTGGGCATTTTAAGGCTTCTGCATGTGTTTGAGTTGTTTTTACATTTTAAAGAAGACATGTCTGACCACATCTCACACACACACACAATGACAATTAGGGGTGGGGTCTATTTGCTTTCCCCCTTGCCTATGCCATCTGTGGTTGTCATAGGCAACGTGATTTTAAGGGGTGCAGAATTTTATCTTCTTTTTTGTCTAGTTTGGCTTGGGGTCCATGGCAATGTAGAGCAAAGAAGGTTTCCTTGTATGGTCTCACTTTACAGAGAGGTTATATTGTCTTTGGAGTGTATTGTTGAGAGGCTGTGATAGTGGCGTAATAGTGCGACTTGGGTGCGTTATATGCACCCAGACATGCTTCCCCTGCTGTCCCAGTTGCATTCCAGCAGTGTTGGCATCCTTTTCTGAGGTTCCAGGGTGGACTTGGTGACCTCCAAGTGGTCGAATTGAGATTTCCAAGTGGCGAGCATTTTTTTCCCATAGACTATAATGGGATTCGATATTCGGTCGAATAGTCGAATTTCGCGGTCTATTCGAATCGAATTTCGAACTTTCGAATATTTCACTACTCGCTCATCTCTAATTGCTACATTGCCAATCTCTTTTTAACAAAGCGAGAAACAGCCCTGCATCTCACATAGATCCAGAAATCTGCCCCAATTACTGCTACATCAAGCTGGTTACTGAAGGGTAGTGTGACTAGTGTCTATTCTGCTGCATGTCAGGACTGTCCATCTCTCCCTATCACAGCTCAGGACAGGAGGCAGTTTAAGATTGAGGAGGCAGTGAAGATTTTAACTGAGCATGTGCGGCCTTCTCAGTGAGCAGTTCTAAGACATAAGAAAAAAAAGGCTAAATAAAAATACATTTCACTGAAAAACTGAGTTAGTTCGAGTAGATATACAAAATATTTAATGACATGTAACTGCTAAAGTATTCAAATCCAGGTTGCTGCTTTGAAAGTTTAGAATATTTTTTGTGCAACAAGCCCTTTAACTAGATAATACTAATTGTATTAATGTTTCCACCCCTACAGCTATCCCCACAGACTTCGAATTGGAGGCAGCCCTCAGAAGGGTTAATGAGCGGCTCTATGCTGCCTCCCGCATCCAACGCAGCCTTCAATTAGAGGTGTCGGCGATGCAAGCCATGTTGGCGAGGCGTCGTCAACCTCCTGTTTAATATTTATTTTATTTATTTTTTAATAATTTGTAATTGTTAAAATATGTTTCTTTAAACCTGTGTTTTGTGTTTTTTTAAAACCTTTAACCCCTTCCTGGCATACTTCGAAGAAATGTTATGAAACATATATTGACTTGTACGTAAAGCTCAAGTCCAGCCAAAAATTACAAGGAACTGGCACTCCGATACACCTTTTATTACACATAAAGGAGGGCATTAGACACACCGTGAAAAATTAAGATTGACAGCCTGCTGGTGAGCTGACCGTTGAAAACATTATGGTTGAAGGCCTGGTGGTGAACAGACTCCTGAAAACATTATTTTGAGAGAGTGGTGGTGAACAGACCCGTAAAAAATTATTTTTGAGAGACTGGTGGTGAACAGACCCCAGAAAACATTATTTTTGAGGGACTGGTGGTGAACAGACCCCTGAAAACATTATTTTTGAGAGACTGGTGGTGAACAGACCCCAGAAAACATTATTTTTGAGGACTGGTGGTGAACAGACCCCAGAAAACATTATTTTTGAGGGACTGGTGGTGACAGACCCCAGAAAACGATTATTTTGAGGACTGGTGGTGAACAGACCCCTGAAACATTATTTTTGAGAGACTGGTGGTGAACAGACCCCTGAAAACATTATGGTTGGAAGGCCTGGTGGTGAAGACTCCTGAAAACATTATTTTTGAGAGACTGGTGGTGAACAGACCCCTGAAAACATTATGGTTGAAGGCCTGGTGGTGAACAGACTCCTGAAAACATTATTTTGAGGAGACTGTGGTGAACAGACCCGTAAAAATTATTTTTGAGAGACTGGTGGCGAACAGACCCCTGAAACATTATGGTTGAAGGCCTGGTGGTGAACAGACTCCTGAAAACATTATTTTTGAGAGACTGGTGGTGAACAGACCCCTGAAAACATTATGGTTGAAGGCCTGGTGGTGAACAGACCCCAGAAAACATTATTTTTGAGGGACTGGTGGTGAACAGACCCCTGAAAACATTATGGTTGATGGCCTGGTGGTGAACAGACTCCTGAAACATTATTTTTGAGGGACTGGTGGTGAACAGACCCCAGAAAACATTATTTTTGAGGGACTGGTGGTGAACAGACCCCAGAAAACATTATTTTTGAGGGACTGGTGGTGAACAGACCCCTGAAAACATTATTTTTGAGGGACTGGTGGTGAACGGACCCCTGAAAAAATTATTTTTTAGTGTCTGTAGCTGACCCTCCTAAAACATTGATTGGAGAGAGGGCCTGTAGGTGTCCATCTGTAACATAGTTTGAAATGAGAAGCCAGTAGGCCCTCTGAAAAGTTGCCTGTTGGCTCAGCGTTTGTGTATGAATAGAAGGAGGATAGGATACATTAACAATTTTCATGTTGAGCTGCTTTGCCCCGGTGGAGATTTGAATTCCGGTGAAATCCAGGCTTTATTCATTTTAATAATCGTCAGCCTGTCAGCGCTGTCAGTTGACAGGCGTGTACGCTTATCAGTGATGATGCCACCAGCTGCACTGAAGACCCGTTCTGACAACACGCTAGCGGCAGGGCAGGCCAGCACCTCCAAGGCGTACAGCGCCAGTTCGGGCCACGTGTCCAGATTTGAAACCCAGTAGTTGTATGGAGCAGAGTGATCACTACTGACGTTGGTATGGTCAGCTAGGTACTCCCTCACCATCTTTCTGAACAGCTCCCCCCTACTCTGCCTAGACTGGGGACTGGTGACATAGTCTTGCTGGGGTGCCATAAAACTGGCAAAGGCCTTGGAGAGTGTTCCCCTGCCAGTGCTTGACAAGCTGCCTGCTCCCCTCCTCTCCCCAGCTAGTTGGCCCACAGAACTACGTCCTCTGCCGCTAGCGGTGTCAGATGGGAAGGATAGTTTCAGCTTGTGCACCAGGGCCTGTTGATATTGATTCACTCTCATACTCCTCTCCTCTACAGGAATGAGAGTTGAAAAGTTCTGCTTGTACCGGGGGTCCAGGAGGGTGAACACCCAGTAATCGGTGTTGTCCAAAATGCTTCTAACGCGAGGGTCACGGGAAAGGCAGCCTAACATGAAGTCAGCCATGTGTGCAAGAGTCCCAACACGCAAGAATTCCCTTTCCTCAATAGGCTGACTCTCCATTTCCTCCTCCTCCAACTCCTCCTCTTCAGCCCATACACGCTGAACAGATAAGAAGGAATGAGCATTGGTACCCTCTTCAGTCTCGCCAACAGTCTCCTCCTCTTCTTCCTCTTCCTCCTCATTCTCCTCCTCCTCTTCCAATACGTGCTGAGAAACAGACCGGAGGGTGGTCTGGCTATCCAGCAACGTATCTTCTTCCCCCATCTCCTGTGACAAGCGCAAAGCCTCTGACTTCATGCTGAGGAGTGAGTTTTTCAGCAGACATAGCAGAGGGATGGTGACGCTGATAATGGCGGCATCACCGCTGACCATCTGTGTTGACTCCTCAAAGTTGCTTACACCTGACAGATATCAGACATCCACGTCCACTCCTCATTGTAGACTTGAGGAACCTGACTACCAGTTCTGGTGGAAGTTGACATCTGGCAGTCTACAATGGCTCGGCGCTGCTGGTAAACTCTGGATAACATGTTTAATGTTGAATTCCATCTCGTGGGCACGTCGCACAACAGTCGGTGAGCGGGCAGTTGTAGGCGGCGCTGCGCTGCCCTGAGAGTGGCAGCATCTGTGGTCGACTTGCGGAAATGCGCACAGATGCGGCGCACCTTGGTGAGCAAATCAGACAGATTGGGGTATGTCTTGAGGAACCGCTGAACTATTAGATTGAACACGTGGGCCAGGCATGGCACATGTGTCAGTCTGCCGAGTTGCAGAGCCGCCACCAGGTTACGCCCGTTGTCACACACAACCATGCCTGCCTTGAGGTTCAGCGGTGCCAGCCACAGATCGGTCTGCGCCGTGATGCCCTGTAATAGCTCTTGGGCGGTGTGCCTTTTATCACCTAGGCTCAGCAGTTTGAGCACCGCCTGCTGGCGCTTAGCCACAGCACTGCTGCTGCGCCTAGAGCTACTGACTGATGGCGCTGTGCCCACGGATGGTAATTCGGAGGAGGAGGTGGAGGAGGGGTGGGAGGAGGAGGTAAAGTATGTCTGAGAGACCGTGACCGAGGTAGGCCCCGCAATCCTCGGTGTGGGCAGCACATGAGCGGCCCCAGGGTCAGACTCGGTCCCAGCCTCCACCAAGTTAACCCAATGTGCCGTCAGGGAGATATAGTGTCCCTGCCCGGCAGCACTTGTCCACGTGTCCGTGGTTAGGTGGACCTTCTCACTAGCCGCGTTGGTCAGGGCACGGATGATGTTCTCTGACACGTGCTGATGTAGGGCGGGGATGGCAACACGTGAAAAATAGTGGCGGCTGGGGACCAAATAACGGGGGGCTGCCACCTCCATGAGGTTGCGAAAGGCCTCAGTCTCTACCAGCCTATAGGGCAGCATCTCCAGGCTCAATAGCTTGCTGATTTGCACATTTAAGGCTTGTGCATGGGGGTGGATGGCTGCATACTTGCGCTTGCGTTCAAAAGTCTGCTCTAGCGACAACTGAACACTAGCACTGCGCTTGGACACATGATTGGAGGCGGTGGAAGGATATGGATTTGCAGGGGTCATTGCAGGGCTGGAGGCTGGAGTGTCTTGGCTGGGGGCTAATAGGTCACTTACAGCATGTGACACAGGGGCTGCAGCAGCAGTGTCACAATCACCAGCTGACTGTAGTGCCAACCACTTTGTGGGGTGTTTCTTTTCTAAATGCTTGCGCATGCTAGTTGTGGTGAGGTTCTTTATGTTTATTCCCCTGCTTATTTTGGTGTGGCACAGTTTGCACAGTGCTACCCGCCGATCACCCACTTCATCGCTAAAATATTTCCAAACCACAGAAACTCGATGTTTTCGCACTGGAGCATGACCACTTGGGGGAGTAGTAGCTCTGGCCCTGCTTCTCCCTCGGCCCAGCCCACTACCTATCCCAAGCGGATGTGGTGCTAAAGCTGATGCTACCTCACTCTCTGAACCACTTTCTTGGTGTGCCTCATCCGTCCAAGTTGGATCTGTCCCCTCATCATCAGCCAGCTCTTCCTCGGAGTCCCCACTCTGACTGAATGCCCTGCCAGCTACCTCACCCCCTGACACCTGTGTCTGGTCATCATCCACCACCTCCTCAAATGCAACAGATAAATCCCTGCCCTTATCACCCTGAGACTGCACCAGGTCTTGTGAATCAGGGCAGAGAATCTCCTCCGGTAGAAGATCAGGGATGGGTTCACTGTATAGTTCCAGTGAATAAGACTGGGGAGAAGGAGGGCGAGGTGGAGGATTGACAGGTCCACTCCACGGGCTATCATGGCTGGAAGACGGGGCAGTGGACGTCTGGCTGGACGTGCTCTCCGCCATCCATTTCTGCACACTCTCTTGTTTGTGGGGGTCTGTTAAAGTTGTACCCTGTGGCCCTGCAAGCTTTCGCAGAAAATCAGCCATTTTAAAATGCTGTCTTTTAACAGCTCCCACAGCAGCAGGCACAGTGTCACCCTGCACACTACCACGGGCACCGCCTCTGTTCACCACACCAGTTTTACGCCCACGTCTCCCACCTCTACCCTTGCCCCTGGTGTTTTCCATTATCTCTCTCAAAATATATATATATATATTATTTATATATATATTTTTTATTTATATATATATATATATATATATATATATATATGAATATATATATATATATTTCTCTCTATATATATATTTATATATATGTCGCTCTCTTTATATATTATATATATATATATATATATATATATATATATTTATTATTATATATATATCTATATCTCTCTTTCTATCTCTATATATATATATATATTATATATTAATATATATCTATCTATCTAGTTTAGTTTATTTAGATATGAATATATATATATATATATATATATATATATATATACACACGCAAAGAATAAGTGAAGAAGAGTCTTTAAAAAGACTTTTGGGTTCTCAAATGCAGTTCCCTGCCTAATATAAACGAAAAATCGCTAATATATAACACTTCTCTCTATCCCTATCTCACGAATCAGTCTTTCCCTCTCCTAAAACCACTACTGTCTGAGCCGAGCCAGGGGCGTTCGCATCTATATATATTCGTACGTCACCTATTGAATGCAGCCAATCATTCGTAAATACGTAGAAAAGGTAGAAAGTCATGGCGGGAGGTCCCCCAGGCTTCCCTGCATGTTTATTGGCGAAGAAATAGGTGCTAAACTTGCAAGGAGGAGTTAAAAAAAAAACACGAGTCTCGCACGATATTCGTACGAATAACGAATATTTACGAATATATTCGCTCATCTCTAGTAGAAATCCTTTATCACTTTGTTTGGAAATCTTTCGATGAAATTCCCCAAGTACGAAAGGATATCATAACTAAGCGGATAGAAATTGCACGTTCCATGGTTCTTGAAGGTATAGACGATGGGAAGAAGTACAGCAACTCACTGAGAAACAAATTAAAGATGGAAAATTAACTGCACAGCAAATTATTGAAAACATCAAAAACTGGAGAAAAAATTGAACGGACATTATGTTCTGTAGCACCCAAAATGTAGGATTTTACTCAGGTGAAAAGTAACAACAATCAGTATTCATTATGTTTTAAAGCTATTGTTGTTTCTAGTAAATGAAGAAACGTGAAATTGTCCTTACTTCTTTAAAGTTAAGTTTAATAAAGATTGTTTGTTATAAGTTGACATTATTTTACCTAATTTTTCTTCCTTGCTAAATACAACATTAAATTGAATCATCATAAAAAAAATAAAAAAAAAAAGTAAATTCTGCTCTGAAATCCTCATCCAATGCATGTGAATGGGGTTTTCATATCCAGGCAAAAATACCACGGGGATAATTTACCAACAGATATGCGCCACTTTTGTGGTATATATCTGGTAAAGATTCTGTTGCACGCCATGTTGTGGCAGAATCTGCAACTTCTTCCCCACTCATGCCAGGTCTAAAAAAAGTTGGCATGGTGTGGGTATTGAGGAGAATGAGCCGTCAGGTTATCATTTTCTACGCCTGGAAATCATGGACAGAAGTTATGGAGATGCCGGCGCCTCTACATAATTTCGGGGGATCCACCACCAGAGCAGGGGTTTATTAAAGGGGTTGTCCCACGAAAAATATTCAGTTTTTAAACCAGCATCTGGATCTGAATACTTTTGTAATTGCATGTAATTAAAAATTTTGTATAGCCACTGAGTTATTCACTAAAATGTATCTTTATAGCGCCACTAAATTTCTTATTTCTTTGACCTGCTCACTGAGAAGGCCGCACATGCTCAGTTTCATCTTTCAACTGCCTCCTGAGCTGTGATAGGAAGAGCTGAGACATGCCTCCTGAGCTGTGATAGGAAGAGCTGAGACACGCCCCCTGAGCTGTGATAGGGGGAGCTGAGACACACCTCCTGAGCGGTGATAGGGAGAGCTGAGACACGCCTCCTGAGCTGTGATAGGGAGAGCTGAGACACACCCCCTGAGCTGTGGTAGAGAGAGATGAGACACGCCTCCTGAGCTGTGCTAAGAAGAGCTGAGACACGCCCCCTGAGCTGTGATAGGGAGAGCTGAGATACGCCCCCTTAACTGCAGCAGAAAAGACACTCCGCTTGAGCTGTCAGCTTGATATAAATCTAGCAGAGCAATGAATGTAGAGATCTCCGGATCCATGTGAGGTACAGGGCTGGTTCTAGCTTTGTTAGGCCCCATTCACACGTCCGTTTAAAACACCCACAATCTATCCGCATCCGTTCCGCAATTGTGGACGTTTTTTGCGGATATTTTGCGGATCCATTCATTTCAATGGGTCCTGATAATCTGCGGACATTGCAGCATATATTGTCCGCATCCGTTAATCTGTTCCGTTCCGTTTTGCGGATCCGCAAACAGAAATCCTCCTGTCCTACTTTTCTCCCGAATTGCGGTCCGTAGCACAATGAAAGTCTATGGATCCGCAAAAAATGCGGAAGACATGCGGAAAGGTATCCGCATGTCATCCGTGTTTGCGGATTCCGTTCCAGGAGGGGTGAAAAAAAAAGATGTTATTCATCCTTCCGTTTTTTGCGGATCCGCAAAAAACGGATGACATATGGATACATCCTTTCCGTTTTTTACGGAAAGGCGGAACGGATGTCCTGGAAAAACTGACCGTTTTCCAGGATGTGCACACATACGGACGTGTGAATGGGGCCTTAGTAAGAGATTGTCATGTACTATATGATGTCTGATTTTCATTTTTTTACATTATTCATAGGATTACCCTTTAAGACCGGCATCTAGCATGCTGGTCTTAATAAATGCATACATATGTACTTCTTCTGGATTCTGCATCGAAAATCCGACAGATTAGCCCAATGAAATTGATCTGTGGGACAACAAACCTGTACTCCGATTTCTGGTCAACTTGTGCCAGACTTGTCAGAGGTAAATCTGATGTGTGAACATACCCTTATAGAGGCAGGACTGAAGACACAATTTATGGTAGACCTACAATAATGCTTACACTTGAAGCTATATCACAACACACAAATAATACTGCTATACTGTACAAATGCATAGTGCCGCTAAATTGCACATATACCGTACATACTTATATAGTGCTCCTGTATGATGCACACATACATGCACATTGCTTAGACACACACACACACACATATAAAACACACAATACACACAATATACACATACACATTTTATACACACAAACACTGCACAAAGATACATACACATTGAAAGCATTTCAAACACACATAAGTAAGTACACATAACACGCCTTACACGTACTTACCTCTACTGCAGAGCTAACAGTGGAGATGACTAGTGGTGAGTACAACATGTGCGAGATGATCCCTGCATTCCCTCCCCTTCTGTCTGTCCCAACAGAACTGTTACCTGGATCAAGTTACAACAGCCATAAAAAAGCTCCGGCTGCTGTAACTTTCTGCAGTACATATAGATGGGGGTTGGAATAGAATGACTTGTAGATACCTGTGTCCCTCCGACACGTCTCTCTCTACCGGACTCTTCATGGAGAAATTTTTACCTGCAACTAGCCTGACCTGTAGAAATGCTGATCTATAGGCTGCTCTAACATAGATAAGGTAGTAGTTGAATTTGCACAGAATAAAACTTTATATCCTGTACATAAGACTGAGCAGACCCTTTAATAAATTGAGTTTTTCTAAGTATTCACAGAAGCCACGGAAGTTAAAGAAGCTCACAGCTAAGGCTACTTTCACACTAGCGTTTCTGCTGGATCCGGCAGGGTCCGACACTTGCATTGTGTGTCATGGGATCCGTTTTGCTCCACATTCCATGACAAAAGAAAACCACAGCTAGCTGCACTTTTTTGTCCGGTCTAGGAACGCAACCAAACGGAACGGAATGCATTTTGCAGCACTCTGTTTTGTTCAGTTCAGTTTTGTCCCCTTTGACAATGAAGCGGATCTCAATACCGGAAAAGGTGAACACAAATGTGAAAGTAGCCTAAGATCTGTCATCGACAGCTGTTTCCAGGGAGACAGTCCTCTAATTGCATCGCCATACAGCCTCCATGCACTGATATACATCCCCCATGCACTGCCAATCTGCCTTACAACTCCAGGCACTGCCATACAGTCTCAATACACTGCCATACATCCCCCATACACTGCCATACTTCCTCCATGTACTGACAATTTGCCATACAGTCTCCATGCACCGACAATCTGCCATAGTCTCCATGCACTGGCATACATTCTTCATGCACAGCCATACATCCTCCATGCACTGACAATCTTCCATACAGCTTCCATGCACTGCCATACAGCCTCCATTCACTGCCATACAGCCTCCATGCACTGCCATACAGCCTCCATGCACTGCCATACAGCCTCCATGCAGGGGTGGACTGGGAACTTAAAGTGGCCCTGGAAAAAATATTGAAAGTGGCCCCATTTTGTAGTTGGGCGCAAACTGATGGAAGGCAAGACCAGCAATACCCTATTGTGGCACATTATACCACCCCAACAGAGCCAAATGCCACAGTCCACCACAAAATACTGCCAGCAGAAACAAAATACATCCCCAAAAACTTCCACTGGCCGGCCACGAGGAGGACTTGGGTGGCCCCCTGGGCATCGGCCCACCGGGAAATTTCCCTGTAAGTTCTATGGCCAATCCGCTCCTGCCTCCATGCCAGCCACAATCTGTATGGCTGGCTTTACATTACTAGCTCAGGGATCAGCAACCACTCCAGCTGTTGTGAAACTACAATTCCCAGCATGCTCCATTCATTTCTATGAGACTTCTTAGAAGATCAGAGCAAGTATGCATGCTGGGAGTTGTAGTTTCACAACAGCCGGAGTGCCGGAGGTTGCCTACCCCTGTACTAGCTGATTTTAATGTGAATGGTGCCATGCTGCATTCCACCTCTAGGGGAGCTGTAGGGAAATTAAACATTTGCTGCCAGATTCGCTTACAGATCCCTTCAGATCTCTGGAGATCCCATCGGCAGGACACCATGTGACCAACTCCTCATCGGGGGCATTTTCTAACAAAACTGTCCAAATCTTATTTTTGAAAATGCAGACATTCATTGATTTGTGAAAACGAATAGAAGAAAATGAAGATAACTTCTGACAAATGTCACAGCGATCTTCCGCCACTGCGCACATTTTCCTTGGGCCGCATTATGGAAATCACAGAAATGAATTTTTAATTTCGGGAGGTTGTTGCCAAGCAACATTTGAAATAATCCTGTTATTTAAATGACACAATGCTTGGAAACAGCAGGATTTTCCAGCAATGTTATTATGTTCTGTAAAATGTTTGAATGACACGCGAAAGGTAACGCTGTGTGAAAATCATTGCCGGAGGATTCGTAGCAAAACTTAAAGGGGTTGTCCACCATATTTGTTATGTGAATGCAAATGGCTTGGGCCCTGATACAATAGTAACAGCACATCCACTTACCTTTCCAGCGCAGACGCTCCTTCCTCTCACCGGTCCCGTACACCAACGCAGCCAATCATTGGCCTCAGAGCTCTCGGATACCTCTGAGGCAAGTATATGGGACGCCACCTTGGCCGCCGCAACAATAAATCACCAGCTGCAGCCTGGGGACAGGGCGGAGTGGCAGCTCTCGATTGGAGGGGCCAGAAGGGTCGGCGGAAATGCTTTCATTATTTTATCAGGGCCCAATCCCTTTAAAGAGGTATTCCCACCATTACAAATGATCACCGTCTGGGAACCGCATGGATCAGGAGAGACTCCACTCTATTCATCCTTCATAGGACTTGGCTATCATCTTCAGTCCCCTAGGGCAGGGGTGCACCACCAATGAGGCCATGTGAGGCGATCTCCTCAGGTAGGGGCAATAGGGGAGCAGCCAAAGGGAAATCACGGCTAAAAAGGGATTGTTGGAAAGGAATAGCGTCCTTAAACTAGACAATCACGGGTGAAATGGGCGCTTAAAACTCACAATACTTTATTCACAACTTGCGCAATAACTCACAAAGAAGGAGGGGAAGGGGAATGACATATATTTTTTAAAAAGTAACAGTGAAGTGTGTTTGGAAAAGTAATGTAATCTTCCAATGTTACCACACTCACTGAAAAAGTGGGTTGCTACTATGTATTGATATAATGTAACACCCACACACAAACCAAAGGGTCAGACAGAGACACCCATTCAAAGGTACAAGCCGATGGTGTGTGTCTGAGAGAAACCACCCATATGTATAAAGGTGTATATTAGACACACTGACGAATAACGGCTTGTTTAACCAATCTGATACACCGTGTCGATAAACAGTACCGCTCCTCGCAAACCATATGTGGCATATGGCCAATGCTTGTTAATACACTTGGAGCGTCCGTTATCCAATGTGCAGCTAAAACACTAATGTATCAGAAAAAGACCTGGGTAAATAAATTAGCCGGGGTCTAAAATCTGCCCTTAAAAAGCTACTGCTCCCGCATATATCATATACGCTCAACGCGTTTCATCTTTTGAATCCTCAGGAGCAATTTCAATTATGCACGCTAGTAGCCTGTCAAAACCACAGTCACACTAGTGGTGTGTGACCACAGAATTGACGCTATGATGGCCGCACGTGGCCGCCAAAACCGCGCGTTTAAATGAAGATGGACATGCCCCTTCATGGGCGGAGAGCTGTAACATGTGGCCAATCCGAGTGAAGGGTGGCAGCCAAGCTTTAAGCTGGGATACTCAGCAGTATGTTGTATGTGTAGGACTATAAGTCCCAGCTGTACAATGACATTACTGATACACACAGGAACTTCCCCCTACCTTTCTTGTGCAATGCTTTGCAGAACTCCTCTGTCAGCTCCTATGCCCAGCATTTGTCTCCTCACTGCCTACAGCTACTTAGTAAAGCTTTCAGCCCTGATCTGTGCTGGCTGAAGGGGTTAATGTTTGATAATGAGTGCAGGAGGTGTGGCCAGCACAGTGACATCCGGTGTGCAGACTGTTATCTGCTTGTGCACGAAACATCAGCAGAGCAGGGAGAGAAGCTGACATCACGGGTCATGTGACCCTCAGTGAAATCTGAGAAAGGGGACACTGAAGTTAAAGTAAGTGCATTGAAAAAACATTATATTTGCCTAGTTAGAAACATACAAAGGACAAAAAAATAACTTGGACAACCCCTTTAACAAAAAAAACCCCTCACTCATCTCTGCCTCAATACATTGTAACAGTAAGTTCCCTTTAAGAAAATTCCGTCACATAAGAAACAATATATCTTGAACAAGTTACAGTTCCCCCGACTCCTTAATTCTGATTAACAATGTAGTTATTTCCATGCAATATTTTAAGGTGAGCAGAAGCCAATTTCGATTTTAAAATGTTTATTTTGTGGAAAATGAAATTCTCATTTGGATAGAGATTCCCAGAACCCGACGCGTCTGCAATATTTTGTGCTGTGTAATAATAAGCCATCTGGAGCAAGTTGCAGGAGGACGCGCGGAACACGTGTCCGAGCCCCTGAGAGAGATTTCATCTTCTTTCTCTCTCTTGCACCACCGGTGTCAGCAGGTTCCACCGTTCTCCGAAGTTAATACCGTTTCAGGGAAATCATCATTCACCCGCGATCGACTTCCATATTGGAGTTTTTTTCTTCTGTTTGTGAACAATTATTATAAATAATACCGCGCGCACCTCATCTTGGTGCATCCAGGGCAAGAGGAGATGAGATGATGGGAAACAGATGGATCATTTAATTTATCTTCCAATTACAGCTGACACTTTGGGTACAGCTCCTGCAAGTCATCTGTTCGCCTTTTAATGATCCATTACACATCTGTGTTTATTGTGATTCTCAGATGCATTATCTCATTAGGACCCGGAGCGCCATGTCGGGGGTTTTTAATGGCGCTATTTCATATTCTCTTATTAATGGCTTCTCATAGGGCCTTCTGTGTGGAGTGATTAGACGAGGAGACGAGCCATTGTGTCTGGAGCGTACAAGGTATTGTGTCTCACGTGGGCTGCTAAGAGAATTTTGGGAGTTTTTGTTTTTGACAATGTGTCAGGATGGGCCGATCCCAGAGTGGGCTGCTCCAGGCGTCAATAGGACAAAAATCCAGAGCTTGGGCCCTGCATGTTTTGCTCAGTGCCCTGAAAGTAGTGACCACCAAAGAAGCAACTAAAATAATGCAGTGGGGCAAGGGAACCAGTGGGAAACATTCACTCTCATAGACCACTAGGCCTGAGGGCTATGATGTAATGCAGGCGTTCGCAAAGTGATGACACCATTGCAACTGCCTGCGCCAGGGCATGGGGAACTCAGATTTTGCAGCCTAAGCATGGATCAGCACTCAGGTGAGTATTTTGCTTTTTTTTTACTGTCACTTTTGGGGCAGTATAACTACAAGGGGACTGCATAGTTGCATACATCATGGGGCAACGTAGAGGAGCAGTACAACTACTGGGGGCACTACAGGGGGACATAAGTATTGGGGCAATAAAAACAGAGGGGCGGTATAACTAGTGGGGGCACCACTGGAGGACATTCATAATGAGGCATTACAGAGGGGGCAGTATAACTACTGGGGGCACTACAGGGGGACATTATGATACCTGGGAGCATGACAGGGGGATATTATTGTAACGACTGGGGTAATAAAGGGAGGCATTATAACAATTGGGGGCACTACATGGGGGCATAAGTCCTGGGCCAGTATAACTAGTGGAGGCACTACAAGGGACATAGGTACAGGGGCAATAAAAAGCAGAGGGGCAGTATAACTATTGGGGCACCACCGGAGGACATTCGTAGTGAGTCATTACAGAGATGCAGTAGTCGCGACATTTCAGGGGGAGCATTTTAATACCTGGAAGCATGACAGGGGGATATTATAACTACTGGGGCAATACAAGGATGCATTATAACTACTGGGGGCACTATAGGGATTCATTATGTGTAATAACTAGTGATGATCGAGCACTAAGGTGCTCGTATGCTCGGGTGCTCTGGCCGAGCACTCAGGGGTGCTCGAGTGCTCGGCGGAGCACCCGAGCATAATTAAAGTCTATGGGAGTACACAAGTGCCCCAAATTAAAAAAAAAACACACACACACAGACACAGACATACTTACCTTCCCTGGCAGCTCCCGACCTGCTCCAGCAGGAAGACGGCGCGCAGAGTGGTTCCACCTGCTGGAAGGGAGGAGGGAGCTGCCAGGGAAGATGTCACTAAATGTAATAGGTATGTGATACTCCATACGCTATTCTGTATTTTAGGTTGTGCTTATGTATTACCCCAGAGTGGGCACCACCATTCGTACACCCTGCTACTGTCTCTAATGGCTAACCAATAATGTCATCTGTGTATTTATTCCAGGTGCCAAAATAACATTGCTATGAAACTGTTCATGTGCTGTGCCTGGTTCACCAGCAGGTGGCAGTGTATCTGGCAGAGAGAGAGATCTTTAGATAGAATGGAACTTACCATTCCATTCTCCCCCCTTTTGGGCACAAGTGGGCTAGGCCTGCTTCCTACCAAGGGAAGAGTTGCAGGAAGCTATAGACGAATATCTCCTAGCAAATTTAGCTCATTAGAGGGTTGACTATAGCAGCGTTAGTTAGATGTCATTTTGAAAAAAAAAAAATCTCTTTCTGGCACAAAGTTACATGAAGGCGTCTGATGTCTGTAATCTATTGCATATGTATTGCAGTTGTCTGGTTGTGATTTTGAGCTTTTAGAAATTTTAAAGGGTTTGAATTTACTTTTTGTGTCTTGCCAGCTCAGCTTTCTACAAAAATTGCATGGTGTGCCCATTACAGTCATGTGGCGAATGGAAAAAGCCAAGGGCAGCTGACAAAGCGGCATGAAGCTTTAATAGTGCCACTGCCAACATGAGGATATACTTTCCACAGGACTGCAAGTAAATCGATTACCTTTCAAAAAGTTGCAGGGAGCCCTAAAAATGATCAAAATGCAAGAGATGAGTGAGAAGAAAAAAGTTGGATCCATTCACAGGCACCGAGCTCGCCCAGGAAAATGGTCAGGCACTACCTCCAACATTTAACCCTTTCTCTGCCACAGTTATAGGAGACTCGTGTCCTAGCAGAGACGGGCTTTACCAAGCAAGGGCATACGTCTACTAGAACATGCTTTAATGTGTCTGGAGCTGTGATTAAGGTCTTATAGCTGACCAACCCTAACATAACCTGGTCATCATTGAACTTTCATGCAGTCTTTTTTTTCCTTTCTGTCACAAAGTTGCATGAAGGTGCTCAATTACTCGTGGCTGTAATCAGCTAAGTATTGCAACTTTTCATTTTTAGTGTTTTTGGGTTTCATTTTTGTCAACTGCTCCATCTCCTGCCAACTCAGTTCAGCTTTCTCCAAACGTTACATGGTGGGCCCTTTATAGTCATGGGGCCCCTGATAAAATTCAAGTGGAATCAACAAAATAGCACGAAGCTTTACTAGTGCCATTGCTAATAAGGATAATATTATGAGGATACATCTAAAGTTTTCTATAGGACTGCTGGTAAAGCAACTGCACTATAGAAAATTATAGGGAACTTATAGGCATTTAGAGACCTAAAGGGGTATTCCCATCTCAGATAATAGGGGGCATATCTCTAGTATATGCCCTCATTGTCTAATAGGTGTGTGTCCCACCTCTGGGACCTGCACCAATCTTATAAACTGAGCTGGCTAATGGAAGGAGGGTGCATCGTGCATGTGCGGCCACTCTCCGTTCATTTCTTTGGAGCCACCGAAAATCGCCAAGTTCTGGCTAGGATATTTCCACCGGCCCACTAGAAATGAATGGTAGCACATCGTGCTTGCATAGCCACCACTTACATCCATTTCAATAGGACAGATTTTCAGAGGTCCCATAGAAATGAATGGAGGGCAGCCGCTCATGCGCAGTGCGCCTTCCTTCATTTTTCCAGCTCAGTTTACGGGATAGGTGGGACCCGCACTTATCAGACAAAAGGGGCATTTCCTAGTGATATGCCCCCATTGTCTGAGATAGGAATACTCCTTTAAGCTTCCTTGTCCTATCCCCAATTATTTCTTTCTGTCTCAAAGTTGCACGAAGGCGCTCATCATTGCAATCAGTATTGCGATTGTCCAGTTATGTTATACAGCTGGGATTGGAGATAATAGTAAAAGTGGCAGTTTAACCCCTCAGATGCTGCTATCAATAGGAACCATGAAGAGTATTAGGCAGAATAAAACCTCATGTTCACTAGAGATGAGCGAGTAGTGTTCGATCGAGCCGGTATTCGATCGAATACTACGCTATTCGGCATACTCGATTTCAATCGAGTATAACGGCGATGGCGCACTTAGAATTCGTTTCCCCTCCCACCTTCCCTGGCGCTCTTTTTCCACCAATCAACATGCAGGGGGGTATGACAGGCCCGCGGAGCACGCTGGCAGCGCGAAAACAGCGTCTACATGGATTGGCTGGAAAAACCATGTGACCTCGAATATTAAAAACTCAGCTCTTCCTGCTCGTACGCATATGCTGCGTGAACTTAGTCAGGGACAGAGGCTGGAGAAGGGACAGACAGGTTTTAGCTGTTGGACAGGCAGGAGCGTGATTAAAAGCCCTTATCAGGGCTACTATAGTGCACTACAGTGATAGCTTTACTACAAGATACACTTTACAGAGAACGGCTGCCGTATTCAGGGATAGCTGCTGGAGTAGGGACAGAGAGAGGCATTAGTGGTGTATTAGGTGCTCTGCTACATACCAAACTATATTTGGCACTACTGTTCTGCGTTCTTTTTGGCTGCAAAACCCTGTTATATACCTAGTGTGTATATGCACCATCTGATCTGGCAGTATACGGCTGTGTACATTTTTTTTTTTTAAATACAGTTTCTTTGGCTCTAGTGTTCTGGGTTCTGTGTGCCTGCAATACCCTTTTTGTATACCAGGTGTAAATACCCACCGTCTGATCTGTTAGTACACGGCTGTGTACCTAGAAATATATAAAAAAAAAAGCCTGTTCATTGGCACCTGTACTTTGCGTTCTCTTGCAAAATAATGTATATACGTAGTGTTCATACACACCGTCTGATCTGTTTGTACACAGCTGTGAAGGCAAAATATTGTAACCAAAAAAAAATAAAATGCGGAGGGGGGCTAGCGGAATCGGACGTGGACGAGGACGGGGGCGCGGAAATGCTGTTGGTGGCCTTGTTGAAGCCAGTGGGGATACAATGCGTGCTGGTGAGGGTCAGCCAGGATCCCACTCATCCAGAATCCCTGCCTTTATGGGACAGTTAAGCAGGGGGCGGGTTACACCGCTGTTGAGGCCTGAGCAGGTTGAACAGGTGGTGCAATGGATAGCCGATAGCGCTTCCACACAGTTGTCCACCAGCCAGTCATCCACACAGTCTCACTCTGACCCTCCTTCCTCCACACCTGGCCAACAGAGTCATCCCACCATTGACCCCTCCCAGGAGCTCTTTTCGGGTCCTTTTTCAGATGTGCCGGAAGAATCCCAGGAGCTAGCAGAGGAATTTGTTTGTAGTGATGCCCAACCACTTGAGTATTCGCCATCTCCTGCTGATGTGGACCCTGAACCAGCATCTGTTATCATGAGCGATGATGATGATGAGACGCAGTTGCCATCAAGGGAGGCTGTTGGAATGTCCAGTGGGCAGGAGGAGGAGCAGAGAGAGGAGGTGGTGGATGACGAAATGACCGACCCCACTTGGCCAGGGGTGATGTCCAGCGGGGAAAGCAGTGGAGAGGTGGTGGTCTGCGCAGCACCGAAAAAGGCAGCAAGAAGCAGAGGGATGTCCAGAGGCAGAGGGATGTCCAGAGGCAGAGGGATGTCCACAGGCAGAGGGATGTCCACAGGCAGAGGGATGTCCAGAGGCAGAGGACAGTCCAGACAGAGAAGTGAGGCCACAGCCAGCAGGGCCGAAGCTGTTACCGGCAGCGGGCAGTCGCGCGAAGCTCCCCCATCGAGGCCTCGTACTTCTGTGGTGTGGAGATATTTTAATGTTTGTGCGGATGACAAACTGAGCGCGGTTTGCACACTCTGCCACTCAAAACTGAGTAGGGGCTCTGAGAAGAGCAATCTGACCACCTCAGGCATGTGGCGTCACTTGGAAGTCAAGCACTGGGCTGAGTGGGAGAGAGCAAACGCAATACAACCTGCGCCCGGTCTTGCTGCCACTGCCTCTTCCCCTTTGTTGTGTGCTGCCACTGCGGTCCAGACCTCCAGCCAGGACACCTCCACATCTGCCTCTGCCTCGGCTACTTTGGGGCCTTCTCCTTCAGCCTCCCCTTCCCCCGCCTCTTCGCCTGCACCTTCACACTCCTCGTCCCAACAACTGTCCATCTCGCAGGCGTTCGACCGCAGGCGGAAGTACGCCTCGAGTCACCCCCAAGCCCAAGCCTTAAACTGCCACATCTCCAAACTGCTGGCCCTGGAGATGTTGCCGTTTAGGCTTGTGGAGATGCAGGCCTTCCGCGGCCTGATGGCGGCTGCCGCACCTCGCTATTACGTCCCCAGCCGCCACTACTTTTCCCGGAGTGCCGTCCCCGCCCTGCACCAGCACGTGTCGCGTAACATCAGGCGGGCCCTGAGGTACGCAATCAGCGCAAAGGTCCACTTGACCACCGACTCGTGGACAAGCGCTTGCGGCCAGGGACGATACATCTCTTTGACGGCACACTGGGTGAATGTAGTGGAAGCGGGGACGGGGTCGCAAACAGAGACGGCCTACCTACCACCCCCGCCCAAGATTGCCAGCATGGGTTCTGATACACCCCCCTCCTCCTCCTCCTCCTCCTCTGCCTTAACATCGCCCTCAGCCGCTAGCTGGAAGCGTTGCAGCACTGGCGCGGGGAGACGTCAGCAGGCGGTGCTTAAGCTCATCAGCTTGGGCGACAGGAAGCACAGCGCCCCAGAGGTGAGGGACGCCATATTGCAGCAGATGGAGATGTGGCTGTCGCCGCTGCAGCTAGGACCAGGCATGGTCGTGTGCGATAACGGCCATAACCTGGTGGCGGCTCTGGAGCTTGCCGAACTCAATCACGTACCATGCCTGGCCCACGTTTTTAATCTGGTAGTCCAAAAATTTCTAAAGACTTACCCCAACCTGGCAGAGTTACTGGTGAAAGTGCGGCGCTTGTGCGCTCACTTTCGGAAGTCAACTGTAGCTGCTGCTAGCTTAAAAAAACTCCAGCAACGCCTCCATTTGCCTGAACATCGGCTGTTGTGCGACCTGCCGACTCGCTGGAATTCCACCTATTCCATGTTGGCCAGGGTGTGTGAGCAGCAGAGAGCATTGATGGAGTACCAGATTATGAATCCACGCGTGCCTCCAACTCAGCTCCCTCAGTTTGCCAACCACGAGTGGCCATGGATGGCAGACATATGCGATGTACTGCGTATCTTTGAGGAGTCCACCAAGAAGGTCAGCAGCGAGGACGCTATAGTGAGCGTAACCATCCCGCTCCTATGCGTCCTTAAAGAATCGCTCATCGCAATAAGGGAGAACGCATTGCACGCAGAGGAGACGGGGGTAGGAGGAGACGCAACGGAGCTACACAGTCAGACCACACTTTTGTCTGCTTCACGGTGGCAGTTGCAGGAGGAGGAGGATGAGGAGGAGGACGACGTGGAGGTGGCTGTGGAAGAGGAGGAGGATGCTGGCGGCGAGGGTAGCAGTCAGGCTGTGTGCGTCCCATTGGTTCAGCGCGGATGGGGCGGAGAGGAGGCGGAAGAGGAAGAGGAGGAAATGGCAAGTGATCCTTCTGGTGGGGGCAGTGACGTCATGCCTATTCAGAGTCTGGCACACATGGCTGACTTCATACTGGGCTGCTTTTCCCGGGACACACGTGTTGTCCGGATAGTGGAGAACAAACTGTACTGGGTCTTCGCAATCCTGGACCCCCGGTATAAGGATAACATCTCCTCATTTATTCCGGTAGAGGAGAGGACGAATCGATTGCTGGAATACCAGAGGGAACTCGTGCAGAACATGATGGAGATTTTCCCACCCACCATCGCTGGCGGCAGAGAGGAGAGGGTCTCCCAGAGTCCCTCAACATCTCCAAGGTGTGGGACACGTTCATGGCACCCCCTCGTGCAACTTCCATCACTGCGGGGCCCGCTATCAGCAGGAGGGACAAGTATCGGCGGATGTTGCGGGAGTACCTGGCAGACCGTACCCCTGTCCTCCCCAATCCCTCGGCGTCGTACACTTACTGGGTCTCCAATTTGGACACGTGGCTGGAACTGTCCCTGTACGCCTTGGAGGTGCTTGCCTGCCCTGCCGCCAGCGTGCTATCAGAAAGGGTGTTCAGCGCAGCCGGGGGCATTATAACCGATAAGCGCAGCCGCCTGTCAACCGACAGTGCCGACAGGCTGACGCTAATCAAAATGAACAGCAAGTGGATTGACCCGGACTTTGCTTCTCCAACAGTGGAAAGCAGCCAAAAGTGAAGTGCCATCTGTATGAAGTGCCATTTCCTCCTCCACCTCCTCCTCCTCCTCCTTAACCGCTGTAGAATTGCTCCGTAAATAAAAAAATTGATATATTTATGGCTCACCTCTTGGGACTCCACAAAATTTTTAAGAGGTCTCACCTCTTGGGCCTCCACAAAATTTTTAAGAGGTCTCACCTCTTGGGCCGCCACATAATTTTTAAGAGGTCTCACCTCTTGGGCCTCCACATAATTTTATCGAGGTCTCACCTCTTGGGCCTCCACATAATTTTTAAGAGGTCTCACCTCTTGGGCCTCCACATAATTTTTAAGAGGTCTCACCTCTTGGGCCTACAAACAATTTTTAAGAGGTCTCACCTCTTGGGCCTACAAACAATTTTTATTATGGCTCACCTCTTGGGCCTTAATACAATTTTTAAGAGGTCTCACCTCTTTGGCCTCCACTTAATTTTTTCGAGGGCTCACCTCTTGGGCCTCCATATAATTTTTTCGAGGGCTCACCTCAAGCTAACTTTGCGCACTCATTAAAATATTTTCACAACAAGGACCTAAGAGCCCTCGATGGGAGAGCTTTGTGTGGGGGCCTGTTATAGGGAAGAGATGCGGCCCTGCGGGCTCTAGCCTGCCTTCTCCATGAGCCTCTGGCCAGCCCACGGCCTCTTCCTGCCTTTTGCGGTCCTACGCATCCCTCAACATCCCCACTGCTTTACCTGCTAGACATGACACTGGGCCAGGTCGGGTCACTGATATCTCTAGCGCCAACAATTTGGGCATTTTAAGGCTTCTGCATGTGTTTGAGTTGTTTTTACATTTTAAAGAAGACATGTCTGACCACATCTCACACACACACACAATGACAATTAGGGGTGGGGTCTATTTGCTTTCCCTTTGCCTATGCCATCTGTGGTTGTCATAGGCAACGTGATTTTAAGGGGTGCAGAATTTTATCTTCTTTTTTGTCTAGTTTGGCTTGGGGTCCATGGCAATGTAGAGGAAAGAAGGTTTCCTTGTATGGTCTCACTTTACAGAGAGGTTACATTGTCTTTGGAGTGTATTGTTGAGAGGCTGTGATAGTGGCGTAATAGTGCGACTTGGGCGCGTTATATGCACCCAGACATGCTTCCCCTGCTGTCCTAGTTGCATTCCAGCAGTGTTGGCATCCTTTTCTGAGGTTTCAGGGTGGACTTGGTGACCTCCAAGTGGTCGAATTGAGATTTCCAAGTGGCGAGCATTTTTTTCCCATAGACTTTAATGGGATTCGATATTCGGTCGAATAGTCGAATTTCGCGGTCTATTCGAATCGAATTTCGAACTTTCGAATATTTCACTACTCGCTCATCTCTAATGTTCACACTAATCCTGATGATAGAAACTCCATGAACGATCTGTTTGTATTATTATCTCCAACTCCTGCCCATTACGCTGAGGATTTTTGCAGGGTCAAAATTGCTGATTTCCTTTTACTTCTTCTATTACTTTAAATAACGCCAAACATCTTTAAGTAACCACCAACCCCTTTAGTGTTCAGGAACTACCAAGAAATCTGTCCTGTATAAAGCAATACAAGGCGGAGAGGAAGGTGGGGGATGAAGCTGCAGTTTATCTCTATGTCTATGATGCTGCATGCTGTGAGAGGGAGGATGGGGGAGAGACATCCCAGCATGGATTTTACATTACACCTTGAGGAGCCCACAAATCCTCAGGCTTAGAAAATGAGAAGGTGCATTACAGAAGGCTGCAGAGAGAAGGAAAGGTCTTACTATCTGTAGGTTGCACACATTTCCAGCTCCACTACTTCTAATATTCTACGACTGAAGGAGAAGGGATTGGGGGTGGGGCGGTTAGTTATTATAATGACGGGGCACTGTGGAGGACATGAGCTGCAATGATCCATTGATGAATGAGAAGCTAAATCACTGTAATCCCCGATCCTTTACTGCAGACATCAAGGTGGACGCTTGGTATTAGTGTCCATCAAGGTGGACGCTTCGTATTAGTGTCCATCACAGAAATTAACCTTTGACCTCAGATGTCCCTGGAGAAACATTTGGGGGCCACGGTCCAAGGTACAGATTAGTTTCTTTAAGTATCTGCTTTAAGAAACATCTCTTAGAAATAGAGTTTAGTCGTAATTTACATATAATTTAATCCAATGCTATCGCAGGGCAGTGAAACAAAGCATTATGAGCAGTACAGAGTATTTCAGGAGAAATACTCCACTGATCTTGAGAGACATTTCTTTACATGTTAAAGGGGAAATCCTATGATTAATGGAAAAAAAATAAATCAGACATCATATTGTAAGTGGCAAATTTCTGACATTTGTGGACATATGCCTATGCAACATTGTAAACTTTGTACTTTATTTCTCTTGAAAGGGTTAACTTGCACTGTTTAATACTGTGTAACTGCATTTTATATGTTGTGATACATATCCTGTTCATTATCACTGTATTATCACTGCAACGCTCTGCGGAAAGGGTTAATGAATACTGAGAGACTGCTAGGACTTTGAATAAGAAACTGGTAATTTTCCACAGCTGCCATTGAGTTTGAAGAAGAGCATGTTTTGGAGGGAAAAAGCTAGATGTTGTTTACCACCAAAACCAGTCAGCCTGACCTTGTGACTGTCTAGTTTAGCTCTTTTGTTATGTCTGGAAACTTGTTATTGTCTGGAAAAACTGCTCTGTCATTGGCATTGAGTATCACTGAAGCACTAATGTCAGTCTATGAGAGACGGAAAGTTTAACATTGTATCTGTTTGTGCTGAGCTTCTCCACTCCACCCCTCCCACTAGAAGGTTCCAGTCTAGCTAAAACTGTATATAAGAAGAGAAGTCAGAGACCTTAGTGTGCTGCAGTTAGGGAACAGTGCTTGGAAAAAAGGACTTTGCCAGACTACTGAGTGACCAGACGAAGGTGCTGAGACGGAAATATGCTGCCACAGCCCTGTGACCAAGGAGTCACCCGGACTACTGAGCTACAGACCACAGGCCCTTGACCAGGATGTCAGCCTTCTGAGAGAGAGAGAGGGACAGCTAGCTCAGGCCTTTCCTCAGCATCAAACCCTTCTTCTGCCCGGGAGGACACTAGAGAAGCAGGCCCTATGCCTCGTCTCAGGGAGGAGACTAGAGAAGACAGCCCTATGCCTCGCCTGTATTGTTTTCCACCTGAATTCCTCCAGTAAAGAAGTCACTGGTTACTACAGACCCTGACTCTTTGGACTTATTTCCCATTGGGGTGCACCACGCCTTACCATCCTTTCCGGAGAGCAGCAACATGTGTTGACACCTCAACTGTGTCCGGGGGACCCAGGGTAGCGTAGGGGCCACCCCAAACTCGGCCACTGCATGTTCTTTCTTGCCATAGTCTGTTGATCAAGATCCCCAGCAGCACAGAGTATTTCAGGAGAGGAAGTAGTGATCTTTTCGGAGGTAGTGACCTGTTCATTCAAGTCATAGTTTTAGCAGGGCTATCATGATGTGAGCAGGGGACCGGATAAAAGCGTAAGATCATAGCTTCATATTGTATTGATCAAGATTCTCAGCAGCACCGTGTATTTAAGAAGAGCATGCTGATTTTATCGGAGGTTATAGACTAGTTTCACCAGCAGCACAGAGAACTTAAGTGTTCACTGTACTTTTATCAAACGTTTTATACATCAACAGTACAAGTGACTATAAGAAACATTGTAATAAATCGTATCAGAAGAAAATGCCTCTTTCTCCCTCTAGCTGCTCACTTCTTCTCACCCCTCTACTCTCTGCGTGGGCAGCATGTAATGTGATCCTTCAGTGAGCCGGCAGCCAATCTCGTCTCCGGACAAACATGTTATTTCAGGTGGTGGCGAAAGGAGATACAAAGTATCTTATTGTCACCTGTACTATTGATTGATGCAAAGTTACGTGTCCTGATCTTGTGGGACTCGGTGGCCTGTGTTCTCGGCCGTATCATTCTCCTGTCACGATGATGGAGTAAGTTTGGACGTGAAGTCCTCCTCTGGCTTGAGCTTCATCCACAGGACTTGTCCCGGAGAGCAATAAAACAACCATCTGCTTGTCGCCTTAAGCTGTAGATTCATCATATCGGAAAAGAGATAAATGCGTCGCTGTCGGAGGCTTCTGTATACACTTTTATGACTCCGCCACGTGCCCTGCAGATGCTCCACACACCACAGCGCCTTCACTAATGCTTCATTTACACCAAATTCAGCTAAATCTCTGCTGTCCCATTACGGTGACAAAAGGTTCCGCTAAACCAGTTACTAAGGGGCTTTTTTTCCCCCCTCCTCCAAATAATTTAACCGCTCGTCGGGATTCTGTTCTGGCTTTTTGCACACATTTGTGATGAAGCAGGTGGGTGAGCTGAAGTGGCGCTTGCGTTGACTGTGTTTATAGGCTTTTATAGGCTTTTAAGGAATTGCATGCTCGGCGCTGTAAATACAGGTTTGTCTCGCTGTGCAGATGTTTATTTTGCACAGTGGGAGAGGCGCGAGGTTAAGCAGGCTTCCTGATGAATCCTTTCATTGCTGCTGAAGCCCTTAAAACATGACAGGGAATCGGGAACTTGATTTGCAGCTTTCCAATATGGCTCCTCGGGGGAGGGGGGGGCGGAGGGGGGTTCCTTAAATCTTCCATTAGCAGTCAGAGCCCCAGTAATCAGGCCTGCTTCTCCTCCTCCTCCTCAGCAGTGAAAGGGTTCCAGATCCATTCATCACACAGGATATTTTTTATATTTTCGTTAAGTTCATTAAGCCTCCATAGAGCTGAACTCCAGCCAAGAAACCAACTTGTTGAAACTTTAGTAGAACCACTAGAACAGGGATCAGCAACCTTCAGCACTCCAGCTGCTGTGAAACTACAACTCCCAGCATGGACACTCACTCAGCTATTCTTCTAACCCCCCCCCCAGAAGTAAAAGGAGGATTCTGGGAGTTGTAGCTGGAGTGCAGGAGGTTGCTGATCCCCGGTCTAGAAGAAAGCAGCGAAAGTTTTTGAACTTTTTGTTTCACCTTATTATTTACATTGTATCTTTTTTTTTTTCTTTTAGATAAAACCAATACCAAGGGGAAAGCCCATCAGAGGGCCGCATTAAAGGTTTTTTTTTTTTTTTGGTGATAGTCCATTCTCCTGACATGTCTGATTTAGTACCCACTTGCATTCCCCATGTAATAACAATTCTGGAGCATGTATTCTTATGGGTTGTGCCATTCCTGTATTATTGCTTCTAGAGGTTTATTAACCCTTTCATAACCAGGCCTAAAAAAGGCCTAAATGTCCAGGCAACTTTTTGAGATTTTGTGCACGTGGTGGTGGTTTAGTGACCCTAATTTTTATATTTGTTTGTCTACCAAAATAATTTTTGCAATTTTTTTTACTTGACACCTAGGACTTTTTATTACAATGGGGTTTTTTTTTTAGAGATTTTTAAATTTTTTTTAGGCTTAATTTAGAGGAAAACGGCTAATTCTTATTTTTAAAAAAAAGTAATTCTTTTTAATTATAGCTTTTTATTTCTTAAATATTAAAACTGACATAAAAAAGAATTATTGCAATGGGTTCCTTATTTGATGATGATTGTTTTGATATACAACATGTATAGGTTTTATTGAACCTATTGAACTTATTGAACTTATTGACTATGGTGATGGTTTCCATTGGCAACTGCATTTTTAATTTTAATTTTTACATTTTTTATTTGTATTTTTATTATTATTATTATTATTATTTTGTTTACTTATATATTAATTTATTTTTGGCACATAATATGTCCCCCATGAGGTCATTAAAAGACATTGATTTTTTTTTTTTTTTTACATTTTTTTTCCCCACTGTTTCCACTGTAACTGGGGAGTACTCCTGTGGGGGCATTACACACAGGCAGAGCTGATCAGGGTCTCCTTACACCCTGCAGCTCTGCTCCTGCCCCGAGACACCCGGCGGTCACATGACTGCCGGGACTAACACAGGAAGCGGCTCTACTCCGTCCCACCTGCTTCCTCCACGATCTTCTGCCGGTAATAAACCGCTCCTGTCTTCTCCTCAGGATCAGGATCTTTAATCCCAGCGCTGATCATTAAAGCGCTGCCTGCACGTTTAAATACATGCTATCTGCATGGGGTATGTGCAGATAGCACATATATAGATGTATGGCAGTCAATAAGGGGTTAATGAATTGCCAACATTCTGTAATAAGGGTCCAGCTGGGTGGTACGATTTGGGGGCGTGTTCCTACACAGACTGATGCTGTCCAATCAGTGCTGCCAGTGTCAACCTGTGCAGGAACACGCCCCCAACCTGGTAGCTCCTAGATGGACCTTTGTGGCAGACTGCTGGCAATACACAGACTTCTATCAGGAATAATGGAGGAACAGCACAACACAGAGGCATAAGAATAGATGTTCCAGATTTGTTATTACATGGAGAATACAAGTAGTTACTAAAACAGACCATCGATATCTTATCAATACGTGTCTGACCTGGTACTGCAGAGATACTCGTTTCATCTGCAGTACCAGGTACAACCACAGCCAGATGTATGGTGCTGTGTCTCAGTAACCAATAAAACAGGTACAGTCTCCCCTCCTGGGTATTGGGAGATAGTCGCCCACTGATCACATATCAATGGCCCATCCTAAAGATCACAGTATTACAATCCAGAGAAACACGGTTGACTTGTATTTAGGGTTTTTTTATGGAGTCCTATGAACTATGATTATGGATTATGGGATTATGACCGGCACTTAGGAAAGCATACAGGACGGTCTCTGGTTTCTGGATGCATTTTAGTTGGTGATTGATATGGTGCTGGGACTTCCTGCTGGGAGAAAGGGAGAAGAAGCTGCTTGATTCCAAGTTTTCATACAGAGCTGTTCATCACGCTGCTGTAGAAAGCACTATATATACTCTACATATACTCTATAAAACAATGGGCTACCCAGAATTAGGGTCACAGTCACACCCTATTAACCTCTTCTACTCTTCTCACTCTTCGAGGTGGGCTGAGGAGCAGCATCATCTTTTCACGCCACTTGTTGTAGAGCCATTCAGGAAATATCCTGATTATCAAAAAGAAGGGCAGTGGCTCTCGATGGAGCACAGCAAGCCACTGATATGTAAACGTCTGGTGTGGTTCACTTGGGCTGACTGACTATATGTACCAAAAAGGTAGACCATGTGACTCCCATGTGGCCCTTGGAGAGAAGGGCCCATGTTTATTCGGTTACAACTCCATTGCTATGAGAACATATGCAAGAAACTGGGGTCAGGAACTGTCCAAGACTATAGAAAGGATTTAAGGGAGGAGGATGGAGTACCTGTCCTGGGTGCAATACCTGGCAACGTAATGGAGGACTTTGCTATGGGACCTCCTCTACTTTTTGAGTGTTTAGGTTCTGTTCACACTAGCATTGGGGATTTTGTTCATAATGGAAGCCACCATGCTTTTTGAGCCGTCATATAATGGATATTAATGGTGCTGGTGGCCCAGAATCATGGATGGTCAAGATGTGAACAGAGCCTAAGGGACCATGTTCTTACTGCTGCTCATGGGTGGTCATCCTCCATGTAGGACCTACACCAATCAAACATTGCTCAATATCAAATAATGGAAAGCCCCTTTAAGTGGTATCCTCCTGGCCTGGTAATACCTAAGTGGCCACACAAATGCATTCTCGGCTCAGTTGAGTATGCATGTGTTCTCTACGTGAAAGGGAAGGGGAGTAAACTGCTTAATGACACTAGTAGCTGTGAATTCCGACATGACAGTTCCCTTTTAACCCCGACATCCGCCCCACAAGTGATACTAGTGGAGATAAGAATATAGTGGAAGGCTATTGCGCCCCCTACAGTCAGGCCATTAAACATATAAAACAATGGATTACCTAAAGCCACCTTGTATCCTGAATAAACCCTGTGATAAAATAATACTGCAGGTTACTCTGCCGCCAGGGCCGTAATCTGTTAAACGAGGACACGTTTTATTAATGTCAGTTTTTCTCGGAGCCGATCCTGTAATTCTGCACGCGCTGGAAACACAATAATGAGACACCGGGTCAAATTGTTTACTGCGTGAGACGTAGAATAACAGCTATTGTTTCTCCGGTGTAAAATCTCCGCCGCGCCACCTAATCATTTGCTATGCATAATTTAATTTAGTCATTCACGGCTCCGCGCTGATGTGAGAATGAAGCAGATATCTGTACACAGGAGCCCCCTATGGGGATACAGAGTGAACCGGCGGGGGAGGGGAGCGCAGGGCGGCATCATTTCATTACAAGAAAACAATTTCCGCTCCATGTTATCGATACTGAGGAATTATCCGCTGGGCCCTTCACTGTTTAATATCGAAGCTCCATAAATATTAAATTATAGACTAGAAAACGTAATAAAACATAATCAACATTGACCCAGAATATGGATTGTTATCCTAAAAATGGGGAAAGGAGATCGATGAGTAAGGTAAATGTCAGGAGCAGAAAGTACAAAATGCTGTATTATAGTAGTTATATTCTTGTACATAGGAGCAGTATTATAGTAGTTATATTCTTGTACATAGGGGCAGTATTATAGTAGATATATTCTTGTACATAGGGGCAGTATTATACTAGTTATATTCTTGTAGATAGGAGCAGTATTATATTAGTTATATTCTTGTACATAGGAGGCAGTATTATAGTAGTTATATTCTTGTACATAGGGGCAGTATTATAGTAGATATATTCTTGTAGATAGGAGCAGTATTATATTAGTTATATTCTTGTACATAGGAGCAGTATTATAGTAGTTATATTCTTGTACATAGGAGGCAGTATTACAGTAGTTATATTCTTGTACATAGGAGCAGTATTATAGTAGTTATATTCCTGTACATAGGAAGCAGTATTATAGTAGTTATATTCTTGTACATAGGAGCAGTATTATAGTAGTTATATTCTTGTACATAGGAGCAGTATTATAGTAGTTATATTTTTGTACATAGGAGGCAGTATTATAGTAGTTATATTCTTGTACATAGGAGCAGTATTATAGTAGTTATATTCTTGTACATAGGAGCAGTAATATAGTAGTTATATTCTTGTACATAGGAACAGTATTATAGTAGTTATATTCTTGTACATAGGAGCAGTAATATAGTAGTTATATTCTTGTACATAGGAACAGTATTATAGTAGTTATATTCTTGTACATAGGAGGCAGTATTATAGTAGTCATATTCTTGTACATATGAGGCTGTATTATAGTAGTTATATTCTTGTACATAGGAGCAGTATTATAGTAGTTATATTCTTGTACATAGGAGCAGTATTATAGTAGTTATATTCTTGTGCATAGGAGGCAGTATTATAGTAGTTATATTCTTGTACATAGGAGCAGTATTATAGTAGTTATACTCTTGTACATAGGAGCAGTATTATAGTAGTTATATTCTTGTGCATAGGAGGCAGTATTATAGCAGTTATATTCTTGTACATAGGAGCAGTATTATAGTAGTTATATTCTTGTTTATAAGAGTAGTATTATAGTAGATATATTCTTGTACATAGGAGCAGTATTATTGTAGTTATATTCTTGTACATATGAGCAGTATTATAGTAGTTATATCCTTGTACATAGGAGCAGTATTATAGTAGTTATATTCTTGTGCATAGGAGGCTGTATTATAGTAGTTATATTCTTGTACATAGGAGGCAGTATTATAGCACCACTTTTCCAGTCTGCCTGTTCAGAAGTCTATTTGGTATGTGCGTGGCCATGATGTTCTTGCCATTTTCTCTGACCTCCTTGTCCAGTTGGATTTGGCAGGGAGACAACCAGCGGGATGTTTACTGCTTGACTCACTTTAGTAAGTGAGGAGGTGTCAAAAGGATCTGGCTTTTTTGCTTTTGTGCAGCATCACTGCTATCCAGTGGGCCATGAAACACATGTAACAGCTACTCCAGGGGTCCATGTTGGCATGCACCATCAGCTCCCTAAAGGCAGCTGAATCTACTAAGTGGTATGGCAGCGACTATACCACTTTCAACATGGATAGGTGTGCGAAAAGCTTAAGCACTGGTGGATTGCAGGGCAGGTAGAGTTTCTTTCTGGTCGCACATTCTGTTATCTATTGCTGCTGACAGAGCAGAGGAGGAGCAGTAACTAATAATGATGATTACAAAGACACTGTACTGCAGGTGGATGTGGTCAGGCTGCCAAAAAAGAGACTGAGAGAAGGAGGACACTCTTGTTCTGCTTAGTGGCATACACTTCTATTTTCCCACAGTAACTGGTGATGCTGCTTCATGTGCTGTAGCCCTGGTGGTTACATTTGTGTTTAAACACCCATGGCTTATTTTCTCTCCTGCAGATCTTGCACACGACAATGCTTTTGTCTTCTGGCACTGTGGAATAAAACTGCCATATGGGAGATACATGTAGTCACATACATCTAGCAGCAGCTGAGCTTGGCTTAGGTCTGGCATGTTTTCAGCCTGTGCACACAGTATCAGTGGCATAACCAGTTCCCAAGCTGACCATAAGAGAAGCATATCTGGCCCTGCCAGTTCTTTTGAAGGTTTTGGCCATACAGTATGTTGCCTCTATTCTTTATTGCTGCCTTGGCCACCACCCTCCTCCTCTCATGTTACCTCCTCCTCAGAACCCCGATCCAGCTCCCAGGTCCTGTCCACAAACATCATAGTAGCCCTCACTCTTCACGTCACTTTTATCAAACTGTCATCTTGGGCCCCTCCTGATTCCTTGCTCTGTATTTTCCCTGAGTGCCACTGTTGTTACCTTTGTCCCTACTGCCACCATCATGGCTACAAATGCTACTACTACTACAACCAACAACATAAGAGCTCATGGGGTCCCGTATCTCTCTCTGAGCCTCCTCCTCATAACAGTCCAAATGCTTACTGTTCTCCCCAAGTCATCAAAAGGGAGACTTTTTTGACTATGTGCTGTATGAATAAAATAGGCACCCCACTTCGATAGTGGAGACCGAGAGTATGCAACTGAAAGGTGTTTCTGGGGCTGCAAGAAGGAGAAGCAGGAGGTATGCTGTGACCCCTGGCTCCAAGGCTTGGTGTCCACATTATCCTGCTGTGACTAAGATGAGGAGTAAGCCTCAATCTCATGCTCTTTGTCCTTAATAGTAATGAGGTGCCTATTTTAAGCCAGGAAGAACTGTGGCCTACTACTGCATCTACTGGCCAGATGGCTGGTGCTGCTACTGCTGTTTGCAGTACTATCCACATTATGACTCTCTGATGAAGAAGTCTAGGTCTTTTGTTTTGCACTCTTCCATATATCAAACATTTTATTATGAGATCTATAGGAATCAGTTTTGGTACACAGAATATTGAATGGTACTCACGATTTTCAAGGGGTTCTCTGTAATTTAGAGCCACAATTAATCATCCTTACCTTCTACAAACACACTACACACTGGTATTGACAATTTAAATTGGTAACACTGCAGTTTTTACGCTAAAATTATTTTGCTCTAACTGAACGGTATCTTGAATTACTACAACGTGTTCACTAAAATGGATATAATAGCACAGTTTTTGCATTAAAATGCATTCAGTAACACAGGTACAGTAATGCAGTCTTTGCAGAAAATGTGTCTAATAAATAGGTATAATCATCATCCTGCTTTGACTGAGAGGATGAGTGAGACATCCACTCCACAATCTCATCCTCTTTCTTCTCAATAATAATAATAATGTGGTGCCGACCAGAAACCAGGGAGATATGTGGCTCAGATATACTGCTACTACTACTACTACTGGCTGGATGGCTGGTACTGCCACTACCCACATTCTGACTCTCAGGTTACAAGGCCTGGGTTCTTCGATTTGCTCACTTCTGTTTACCAGGCATTTTACTATGAAACCTATAAATGAAAAGTCATAGGCTTGGTACACAGATTATTAAACGTACTAGCAAAATTGCAAATGTTTTTTTTCTGTAATTTAAAGACAAAAGAGCAATTAATTGTCCCCCTCCTCTACAAACACACTGCACACTAATATTGACAATTTACAATGGTAATAATGCAGAATTTCCAGTAAAATGCTTTTGCTACAACACTGAATGGTATCTTGCACTAATAAACAACACGTTCAATAACATGGGTATAATAATGATGTTACTGGAGTACTGCTTTTACTATAACACTGAACACTATCTTAAATTAATATACAATGTGTTCGAGACAGGTATGATAATGGTATTATTGCAGTATTGCTTTTGCTATAACTGGTATCTTGTTGTAATATACAACATGTTCAATAACACCGGTATAATGCACTGAAATGGCAAACAAATAAAAAAAATAGAAACTGTCTTATATAAAACAAGAGGGTGCAATTCCTCAGTGTTTGCAGCACAATGTATGCTATTGGGGTGCTGGCAATAAGCCAATGAACTGTAGAATGTTTTTTTACAAAAAAAGGCTGGCTGGTTGTTCATATAAAAAAAAATATAAAACATGAGTTTCTCACAGGATTCAGAACTTGCTAGCAAGCTGTATAAAACAACTGGTGCAGTGACCCTCACTCTCTATGACAAGCTTTCCATGGTAAAACTATAAAATATACCCAATTATATGAAAATTCTGTCCTTATACTGCCCTCATAGTGTCCCTAGTAACTGGCTTGTGTTTTTTTAAATATACATCCACAACACATCTTATCACATCCATAGTAGAACCGAATGTCGTCTGGTTCCTTCTCAACAGAATCTGGATGAACACTGCCCCCTGATTGGCTGATCAGGCTGTCTGTCAGCCTCTGAGCCAATCAGAGCAAGCCCCCCTCACTTCCTCCTAATGTCACGTGATCCTCCATCTTTTTCCTCAAGCCTATTTTCCCTGCCCATTTTCACAATGCAATGGTGCTGGATGATGTTTTTGCATTATTAGTCCCAAATAAATCCCCAAAACTTCAATTGATGGATGAGTTTTTGTTAAATTCTTAACAAATGCAATATCTTTATATGTTTACAGTCAATTCACTCATCTCTACACAGTACTGCATATAGTAACATCATGTGTGCATAGACATACTATGTTGTCATGTTTGTCCTACATACTGTGCATTCAAGACACCAAAATAAAATTAGACCTCAAAATTAATTTAGACCCCAGATAATACACCATATTAAACCCCCCCCAAAAAAAAAATCAAAAAAATCCCCAAAAGCCGTCCCTCTGTGTACAATTTTTGCAACTGTATATTGTGTATCTATCTATCTATCTATCTATCTATCTATCTATCTATCTATCTATCTACACACACACAGGGATATATATAATAGTGTTACCTGCAGTCCTATGTAAAACCACAGATAACCCTTGTGCAGATCATGTGGTAGTATTACCAGCGTCCTTAGTGTCCCTCCCTGTGCCTCTTCCACGGGACTCCATGCTGGCGGTGCTGTCTCCTCTTCTGTCTTTTTCTTCTTGCCCCGCACAGACGTCCTCATGCAGCTGAGAGACAGACACAGGGGGACAGACACACAGAGGGGGACAGACAGACACAGGGGGACAGACACACACAGGGGGACAGACACACACGGGGGACAGACACACACAGAGGGACAGACACACACAGGGGACAGACACACACAGGGGGACAGACAGACACAGGGGGACAGACACACACAGGGGGACAGACACACACGGGGGGACAGACACACACAGAGGGACAGACACACACAGGGGGACAGACACACACAGGGACACACAGGGGGACAGGGACACACATGGACAGACACACAGGGGGACAGACACACACAGGGGGACAGACAGACTGCATGCAGCACAAACACCCTCCCTACAACCCAACGGTCCCTTTGCTTGAAATAACCAGGCGACACAACAATCTCTTTGATGGTGGGGTTCGGCCACAGCTTTTATTATTGGAGCTTTACAAAGACACCAAACTAGTAAACCTTTTTTTTTTACTGCCACGAGGTCGATGGGGCCCTCAACCCACGTAAGCGGTGTCAGAGACGCTCCATGGCATCTTAACTTAACAAATAACCGCCAGCTGTGACTTCAACAAACATCTACTCCGAAAACCTTCCAACCAAAGAAACTTCTCCAGCATCGACAGGTCCACGTATCACAAAATATATATATATATATATATATATATATTTTAAATCTTTTTTTTTTTTTTAAAGGGGACGGGAGGGTGGGCAACCTTCTCTTACCACACTTGCAAGAGAAAAGAGGCCCAACCCATAAGGTGGAGCCCCTATAAACTCAATACCCCCAGAGCCTCATGGGATACCACAACTCCCCGCCCCTTAACATTAACTCTTCCGCAGCCTAAACAAAGGGACAGAACACCTCCCTTCAAACAATCTACCTTGCCCACGCAGTCAGGAGGCTCCCCACTTAGTACAGTGCAGCCCCCTTCACACACAGGGACCGACAGACGACAGGGACACAAAGGGACAGGGACAAACACACACACACAGGGACACACATGGAATCTCTGAATTTGATTTGATCTTTGATTTCATTTTGCCGGTGAGGGTTGCTGCTCTCAGGGATCTAAAGCAGGCCTGCAGCAGTTTTCTAACACTGGTTGGTGATGCTTACCATTATCCATTGGGGTCCATGTCCTCTGCTATGGCTGATTCAGCAGCAGTTACACCCCTGCTTGCAGCCTGGCTGCGGTTGTTGCTTGCACAGGTTTCTGGCTGGATCATGCCTGACATCTGAAGACATTAGGACTCTTTCACACTAGCGGCAGTCCGGATCCGGCAGGTGAAGGGTGCCGTCGGATCCGGACTGCCGCAGGGACATGTGTGGGGCCGGAACCGTGTTCCGGCCCCACACATGTCCCACACAGTACCATATACATACACACATACACACAAACACATGCATACATACTGCAGGCAGGCCGCACGTCTTCACGCCCAGGAGGCGCGCAGCTATGACGATTCCCACAGCGCCCTCTGCTGGGTGCTGTAGGGAATCGTCATAGCGGCGCGCCTCCTGGGCATGAAGACATGCGGCCTGCCTGCAGTATGTAAGTATGTATGTGTTTGTGTGTATGTGTGTGTATGTCTTGCTGAAAGTCAATGGAGGGCAGATCCGTTTACCATTGTGGTCACACCAGACGGATCCGTCCCCATTGACTTGCATTGGGGGTCATTCCGGATCCGTCTTGGTGCGGATGCCTAGACCGGAGAGAAAACCGCAGCATGCTGCGGTTTGTTCTCCGGTCTGAAGACGGAACGGAATGCTTTCCGGAGCCTCCGTTGTCTTCAGTTCAGTTTTGTCCCCATTGACAATGAATGGGGACAAAACTGAAGCGTTTTTTTCCGGTATTGAGCCCCTATGACGGAACTCAATATTTTAAAACGCTAGTGTGAAAGTAGCCTTAGGAGGCTGCAGGAATGGCCTACTAGAGGACCCCCTTCCCCGCATCTACAGATTGACTACAGAGCTGAGATGGACGCCTAGACGTTGAGCCGTTGCCTAGAGTCACAATATCATGCAAATATGTGTTTATTAGCTTTGCTCTGGATTACAGCACCAGAAGCAGTTCTGACGAGAGGAGCTTACTACATTGTGACCTTCCGCGACAGAAATAAACAGCGATCTGTCTGTGACAGAAAAGTGGCACAAGTATGTCAGAAATTAGGACACCACATATAATATATGACTCAACTCCCTTCCCCCCAGCGGTACTTACAGGCCAGACATTTCCAAAAAGATGCTTCACATATTAGGACTTATGTATCAAGGCATTTTGCTAGTTTTTGCGAACACATTTACACATCTCAAGATTCTGTTTCCAAAACAACTGTGCCACGTTAAGGCTGTAATCACACATGCAGTTTTTGATGCAGTTTTTAATAGTCAAACACACAGGTGGGTATTATATCGAGGATTATATAAGCGTTCCCTGTATACATGGTAACATAGTTCATGAGGACGATCAACACTAAACTCCATCAGTTTATATTATTCTCTTAAAGGGATCAGGACACAGGCAGCAATCAATGAGAGAAAATATTTGCCCTAAACGAGGGAAACATTCCTGACTGTCCTTACAGTAGAGATCTCCATATTGTGACCACTCTTACAGTAGAGAATTCCATGGTATGATTGATCTAACAATAGAGAATCCACAGCATGACTTCTCTTACAGTAGACACTTTCATAGTTTCACTGCTTTTACAGTAGAAAATCCATCATGTAACAGCTTGTACAGCAGAGCATTCCATAGTGAGACTGCCCTTATAGTACTTAATCCACAGTGTAACAACGGTTACAGTAGAGAATCTATAGTGTGACTGCTCTTATAATGGAGAATCCACAGTGTCATCGCTTTTATATAGAAAATCCATAATGTGATCACTCTTACAGTAGAGAATCCATAGTGTGATTGCTGTTACATTAAAGAATCCATAGTGTGACTGCTCTTACAGTAGAGAATACATAGCATGATTGCTCTTACAGCAAAGAACCCTAAGTGACTGTTTTTACTGTAGAGAATCCATAGCATGACTGCTCTTACATTGGAGAATCCATAGTGTGACTGCTCTTACAGTAGAGAATCTATAATGTGACTGCTCTTACAGTACATATTTCATAGTGTGACTGCATTTACATTAGAGAATCCATAGCATAACTGCATTTACAGTAGAAATGTCATAGTGTGACTGCTCTTACAGTGGAGAATCCATAGTGTGACTACTCTTACAGTAGAAACTCCATAGTGTGACTGCTCTTACAGTAGAAACTCCATAATGTGACTGCTCTTACAGTAGAGAATCCAGAGTATTTCTGCTCTTACAGAAGAGACTCCATAGTGTGACTGCTCTTACAGTAGAGAATCCAGAGTATTACTGCTGTTATGGAAGAGACTCCATAGTGTGACTGCTCTTACAGTAGAGAATCCAGAGTATTACTGCTGTTACAGAAGAGACTCCATAGTGTAACTGCTCTTACAGTAGAGAATCCAGAGTATAACTGCTGTTACAGAAGAGACTCCATAGTGTAACTGCTCTTACTGTAAACATTTATTTTTTACAAACAGTAGAAATAATTGAATGATGTCTCCGTCCTGATTCCTGTTAGAATTTCTTGGTCAGTTCTGATTGGCTTTTGTCCGTTAAGTGAATCAATTCAGAGAAGCGACATAATAAAGTTAATTGCAGCGGTCTGAGCGGCGGAGGAGAAGTCATTCTTAACCAGAGCTGTTAGGATAATTGATACATAATTGCCTCATTAAACAGTAAGAAAAACACAGGCGATTGTGATGTAATCTCCGATCCTCCTCGTAAAAGTGATCAGCATTTTATGTGGAATTTTCAGAGAGAAAAAGACAATATTAGTGTTCACATGACAGAAATGAGGAGTTATTCATAAAAAATTATACAGAACACGGATAATAGAGATTAAATAAGAGAGTAGATCAATCACATTGATGCAATAAATGAATGTACTGTAACATTCCTATAAAAACCTTCTGAATAGTGAGTGCAGCTCTGGAGTATGATACAGGATGTAACTCAGGATCAGTACAGGATAAGTAATGTATGTACACAGTGACTGCACCAGCAGAATAGTGAGTGCAGCTCTGGAGTATAATACAGGATGTAACTCAGGATCAGTACAGGATAAGTAATGTATGTACACAGTGACAGCTCACAGCCAGAATAGTGAGTGCAGCTCTGGAGTATAATACAGGATGTAACTCAGGATCAGTACAGGATAAGTAATGTATGTACACAATGACTCCACCAGCAGAATATTAAGTGCAGCTCTGGAGTATAATACAGAATTTAACTTAGGGTCACTACAGGATAAGTAATGTATGTACACAGTGACTGCACCAGCAGAATAGTGAGTGCAGCTCTGGAGTATAATACAGGATGTAACTCAGGATCAGTAAAGGATAAGTAATTGTATGTACACAGTGACTGCACCAGCAGAGTAGTGAGTGCAGCTCTGGAATATAATACAGGATGTAACCAGGATCAGTACAG
>ONZH01003162.1:0-39152 GCA_900303285.1 Rhinella marina
CGGTGAACAATTTTAGGTTCTCTCACCCTGTTTATTATCTGATAGTTTCTGTAGTTGGGATGCTTTGATCCTGTAGGGTACAGATCCATTTATTTTCTAGTTTGTTTGTCCTGTGTTGTTTGCGCAACCATACGTGATCTCCTACACATAGTGGTTTAGCCTCAGCTTTGGCATTATAGTCGTCCATTTGTTTTTGTTGAGCATCCTGGGTTGTTTCATTGGTTATTTTTTGGATCAGTTTCAGACGCCTCAGTTGCTCTTTTCCCCAGTCACTTTGTGGTAGTAGGTTGTTATCATGGTCAGTTGACACACTCAGCAATATGTCGGCCGGCAACCAACTTTTGTGTCCAGACATTAATGTGTAGGGTCTTGCTTAGTTGAACAGTGCGGTGTATGGTTATATAGGAAGGTCAGTTTATACCCATGTTGGCCATTTTGCTTTCTCACACTCTGGCAATTTGCGCAATAGATTTATTATGTTTTGATTCATTTTTTCACATAAACCATTGCATTGTGGGTGATAGGCCGTTGTACGTATTTTTTTAATATTGTACAATGTGCACATTTCTTGGAATAATTGTGACTCAAATGCTGAGCCTTGGTCGGTCAGAATCTTTTCTGGTGGTCTGTGGACCTCAATAAACCTCTTTTCAAACACATCCACAGTGGTTTGTGCTGACAAGTCTTTTACGGGTATCACCATGGCATACTTGCTATAATGGTCAATGATTGTTAGGGCGTACACATACCCATCTCGGCTGGGTCTTAATTTAACATGTCTAAGGCAATGAGCTCAAATGGCCTATGACTCTCAATTGGGTGCAGTGGTGCTTTTTGGTCTGGGCTGGTCATCCCTATTAATGGCACAGATAGGGCACTCGCGACACCCATTTTTCTATGTCATCTCGCATTCCAACCCAAAAGAATCTCTGTCTGATAAGTGACTCTGTTTTCTGGCACCCAAAATGTCCGGATGATTATGGTATGCATCCAGGATCAGATGGGCATCCTGTCTGGGTACCACAACCTGTTTAATACGGTCATGTGTCAGAGGATCAATAATGCGACGTTTGAGCTGACCCTTCTCATAAAAGAGGTGTTTCCTCTGTTTCAACAGTTTGAGGCACCTCAGGGTCGGCGGTTTCTCTCTGATGTGGTGTAAGGTTCTTACCATATTGGAGCACAGGCAATAGTTTCCCATAGAACTCTGCTTTCACGTTGTAATTGGATCCAGTCCATTCTGGCTGCTTGTGGATGGATGGGATTTTGTTGACTGGTCTCTCTGGCAGTAATAGCATCTTGCTTGAGTCCCAGGTCGAAAAAGGCTGGCATTTCAACGTCTTCCCAGCAGTCATCAGGCAGGTTGGCTAGTGCACCTATAAGAAATCTCGACAGGGCATCTGCATTAATATTACATTTGCCAGAACGGTATTTGATGGTAAATTTGTAATTGGCTAGTCTAGAGACCCAGCGCTGTTCTATGGCACCTATATGAGCAGTGGAAAGATGGACCATGGGGTTGTTGTCTGTATAGGCCACAAATTCAGTAGCGGTCAAATGTTCCCTAAATTTTTCTGTAACTGCCCAGACCAAGGCGAGTAATTTGAGTTTAAAAGAGCTGTAATTACAGTCATTTCTTTCAGTAGGCCTCAGTGATCGACTGGCGTATGCAATGACTCGTTCACGTTGGTCTTGCACTTGAGCCAACACTGCTCCCAAGCCCTTCTTGCACGTATCCGTATACAGTCTGAAGGGTTTAGTATAGTCTGGGTAAGCAAGAATAGGGGCTTCGGTAAGTTTACATTTCAGATCATTAAAAGCGTTCTCCTGAGCACCAGTCCATACAATAGACGTCTTATTTGAACCTTTCTTATTAGGCTGGCCTTTTAACAAGTTCTGCAAAGGGGCTGCAACCTTAGTAAAATCCTGAATGAATCGTCTGTAATATCCAGCAAAGCCTAAAAATTTCTTTACTTCATAGATATTGGTAGGTGTGGGGCAATTTTTAACTGCAGCGATTTTATCAGGGTCAGGAAGAACCCCTTGAGCACTGACCACATGCCCTAGATAGTGCACCTCAGACTGCAATAAGTGGCACTTGGATGGTTTTACTTTGAGTCCATGTTTTATGAGTACAGCAAATACTTCAGACAGGTGTTGTAAATGGTCTTCGTAGGATTTAGAGTATATAATAATATCATCCAGGTACAATAGCACAGTCTCAAAGTTTTTGTGACCCAAGCAATACTCCATGAGACACTGGAAAGTGGCTGGTGCATTACACAGGCCGAATGGCATATAATTGAACTCATAAAGTCCCATAGGTGTAGAAAAAGCTGTCTTTTCCCGGTCGTTGGGTGCCATGGGGACCTGCCAGTAGCCACTAGTTAAATCTAAAGTAGAGAAGAATGCTGCAGAGCCGAGGGCTGATAGGGACTCTTCTATTCTAGGCAAGGGGTATGCGTCTTTATGTGTGGTGTTATTTAATTTGCGATAGTCTACACAGAATCGTATTGTACCATCCTTTTTATGCACAAGCACTAAGGGTGCAGCCCAAGGGCTATGACTGTCCCGAATTACATTAGAGGCTTTCATGTCGTTCACTATCTGTTTCACTTGCTGGTACATGGCTGGTGGTATGGGCCTGTATCTATCTTTAATGGGTAGATGAGACCCAGTAGGGATGGTGTGGTGGATCACCTCTACCTTCCCAAAATCCGTAGGGTGTTTACTGAAAGCAGCCTCATGCTCTTTAACAACCTTCAGGGCGCCCTCCTTCCACTCAGCGGGAGTGTTCTGATCCACAATGTGCAGTTGCTCCCACCAGAGACCTGCCGGACAGACTTCCGCCTGGCTGGCGGATTGCGTGACTGGACTGTCAAAATGGACAATATCATCGTTCCCAACATGTATTAATTTAGCAACAGTCTGGTATTTGTGCAACTGAATAGGTCGGTCACTAATGTTTAGCATGCGGATTGGCACCCTACCACGCTTCACAGTAACTAGACTGCGAGCAGCAAGCAAATATTCTTTTCCCCCATCCAGTATAGGTTCCACAAGGGCCTGGTAAGCTTTCCCATGTGGTCCTATACGTGCTTTACACCAAAGTAATGTCTCTGAGTGAGGTTGTAACCATATGGGTTTAGCATCAGTAACCCTTACATTTCCAATCTCACCCTTGTGATCACTGAAACTTTTGTGCCCCCTGAGTGCCCTCAGTGTATGCTGTAACACTCTGCGGTCCGGCAAAGGTGCTGTAACTAACTCTTGCTGGAGTATACACATCAATTCCTCCACACAGTTTTGCAAAATATTCATTCCCAATACAACTGGGGGAAAACCCTCATCATGCACGTGCACAACTATTAAACCTTGCAGCTGTAATTCAGTATTACCAATTTGAACAGTGGGCTCCCAGTATCCCTGGGATGCTATAGGCTGGCCATTGCTGGCGATCACATTTATCTTACTCTGAGTAGGATGGACAAGATGGTCTAGCTCCCAATGCTGCTGATAAAATGGCAATTGCATAGTAGTTACTTGTGACCCAGTGTCCACTAAAGCAAGGCAGGACACACCATTGATTCTGACTGTAATTGTAGGACATTCACCAATGTATGCAGCAAAGTTTGGACCCAAGCAGTCTCCCCCTGAGGGTTGGTCCATGGCCCCAGGAGACACTAGTTTAACTTCGTGCATTCCCGCTCCAGATGACCAACTTCTCGACATTTACGACATATTGGTCGGCCACTGGCATCAAACTGGTCAGTGGGTAATCGACCATGATTCCTAGGATTACCATTAGAACCATATCTCGGTCTACCTCTAGGGTACCAAGTACCTCTATCAGGCTGACGGCTTTGTTTCATGCCCTGGACCTCTTTTTGTAACACTTCAACATTTTTTACAAGCTGCAACACCAACTCTTTCAGGTTAACTTCAGTATGTTCATCACATTTGTTAACATTAGACTCTACTGGTTTACTCCTTTGTTCAGATATAGTGGCACAATTATAACCTGGGTCTGAATCAGAACCCAGCACCTTTACTGCAAGCTCCTTAAAGTCAAGAAATGGCATATCAGGGTCTTGTAATGCAAGAACTCTTAACTGGGTTTTTACAGCATCTAGTCTGGCACCCTCTACAAACTGGTCTTTCAGAGTCCGGTCTGGGTTAAGTACCTCATGTGGACCCATGTGCTGGATGGCACGCAGCGATTCCTGGAGACTTAAAGCAAAATCTCGTAGGTTTCACCTATCCTTTGTTTGTGGCTAAAAAAATGCATTTTTAACTCGGACAATGTGCGCCTGTCAAACATGCTGGCAAGTCTGTCAAAGATGTGGTCAGCAGTACGCTTTTCAGTACTGGGCCATGACTTTACCTCTCTTAGGGCTGCTCCCTCCAATTGACCAATCAACATAGCAACTTTCTGTTCATCATTAAGGGAAATCATCTTGTAAATGGCGCTCATCTGATCCCTAAAATCTTTGAGGCCTGTAGGCTCTCCTCCATATTTCGGTAACCATGGTGCTCCAAAAAAATATGGTACCGACAAGGGTATAGTTGGAGAAGGGCTAGAAACCCCAGAACTGGCAGGCAGATCACGGTCTCCATCTACTGACATGGCAGCAAAGTATAGTAGCACTATGAGACAGTAATTCAGTTCCTCACTAGCAAATCTCTAGCTAATAATGCAGGACACAGTCTCACTAGCACAGTCACTTGCTTGTGGCGAACCCCACAAGGGGAACACTTACAGTACAGATGCTTCTATGTTGCTGGTTCACCTCAGATACGGGATGGGGCGTTTCTGTAGTTGCCACTGGCTGTCTTGATCCACGGGAGCTGGATCCACGATGACTGTTGGTGCTGGACTGGATCCTGTTCGTGACGCCAAATTGCAGTGTCTGGGTTTGGGGTCCCCTGGACACCGTCGAGGTGTCACCACGTGTTACTGCTCTCCTGAAGGGTTGTTAAGGCGTGGTGCACCCCAATGGGAAATAAGTCCAGAGAGTCAGGGTCTGCAGTAAACCAGGGTGCTTCTTTACTGGAATTCAGGTGCAAAACAATACAGGCGAGGCATAGGACTGGCTTCTCCAATCTCCTCCCTGGCAGAAGAAGGGTTAGGTGCTGAGGAAAGGCCTGCGCTAGCTGTCCCTCTTTCTCTTCAGAAGGCTGGTACCCTGGTCCAAGGCTGATGATCCAGGGTCTGTGGCAGCGTATCCCCGTCCGTGTCTTCTTCTCGTCCCTCAGTATTCCGTCAGATTCTCCTCTTCAAGCACTGGTCCCTAACTGCAACAACACTAAGGGCTCTGACTGCTGTCCTTATATACTGTGTCTGCTAGACTAGAACCTTCTAGTGGGAGGGGTGGAGTGGAGAAGCTTAGCACAAACAGATACAATGTTGCAGTTAATGGTAATGACTCAGCAGGTGTTTCTGACACAAACAAGTTTTCAGACATAACAACAGCTAAAACCAGACAGTTAAAAGGTCAGGCTGTCTGATTTTTGGTGGTAAACAAGTCTGGGTTTTTCCCTCCAAAACATAGTGGTAAACAAGTCTGTTTTTCTCTTATGGTAGCAGTGGAAAATTACCAGCTCCATAATCCAAGCTCTAACAGTCTCTCAATATTCATTTAACCCTTTCCACAGAGCCATTTAAGTACAGTGATAATGAACAGAGTATATATCAAAACATATACAAAATGCAGTTACACAGTAATAAAATGTGCACGTTAACCCTTGTAGGTCAAATAAAGTAAGAAGTTTTTAACTTTACATAGGGGATATATACAAATGTCCAATTTCTAAGTGCTCCTGGCTCCCAGGCACTGCACCTAAGCTCAGCAGTTTGAGCACCGCCTGCTGGCGTTTACCCACGGCACTGCTGCTGCTCCTAGAGCTACTGACTGAAGGCGCCGTGCCCACGGATGGTAATTCGGTGGAGGAGCAGGAGGGGTCGGAGGAGGAGGAGGCATAGTACGTTTGAGAGACTGTGACCGAGGTAGGCCCCGCAATCCTCGGTGTGGGCAGTACATGAGCGGCCCCAGGGTCATTCTCGGTCCCAGCCTCCACCAAGTTAACCCAATGTGCCGTCAGTGAGATATAGTGTCCCTGCCCGGCAGCACTTGTCCACGCCGACATTCTCCTCCTCTTCCTCCTCATCCTCATCCCCCTCCTCCGATAGGCGCTGAGAAACAGACCGGAGGGTGCTCTGGCTATCAAGCGACGTATCTTCCTCAACCGTCTCTTGTGACAAGCGCAAAGCATCCGACTTGATGCTGAGCAGTGAGTTTTTCAACAGGCAAAGCAGCGGGATGGTGAGGCTGATAATGGCGGCATCGCCGCTGACCATCTGTGTTGACTCCTCAAAGTTGCTCAACACCTGGCAGATATCAGACATCCACGTCCACTCCTCATTGTAGACTTGAGGAATCTGACTGACCTGACTACCAGTTCTGGTGGAAGTTGACATCTGGCAGTCTACAATCGCTCTGCGCTGCTGGTAAACTCTGGATAACATGTTTAATGTGGAATTCCATCTCGTGGGCACGTCGCACAACAGTCGGTGAGCGGGCAGTTGTAGGCGGCGCTGCGCTGCCCTGAGAGTGGCAGCATCTGTGGTGGACTTGCGGAAATGCGCACAGATGCGGCGCACCTTGGTGAGCAAATCAGACAGATTGGGGTATGTCTTGAGGAACCGCTGAACTATGAGATTGAACACGTGGGCCAGGCATGGCACATGTGTCAGTCTGCCGAGTTGCAGAGCCGCCACCAGGTTACGCCCGTTGTCACACACACAACCATGCCTGGCTTGAGGTTCAGCGGCGGTGCCAGCCACAGATCGGTCTGCGCCGTGATGCCCTGTAACAGCTCTTGGGCGGTGTGCCTTTTGTCACCTAAGCTCAGCAGTTTGAGCACCGCCTGCTGGCGCTTACCCACGGCACTGCTGCTGCGCCTAGAGCTACCGACTGAAGGCGCCGTGCCCACGGATAGTAATTCGGTGGAGGAGGAGGAGGGGTCGGAGGAGGAGGAGGCATAGTACGTCTGAGAGACCGTGACCGAGGTAGGCCCCGCAATCCTCGGTGTGGGCAGTACATGAGCGGCCCCAGGGTCATTCTCGGTCCCAGCCTCCACCAAGTTAACCCAATGTGCCGTCAGTGAGATATAGTGTCCCTGCCCGGCAGCACTTGTCCACGTGTCCGTGGTTAGGTGGACCTTCTCAGAAACAGCGTTGGTCAGGGCACGGATGATGTTCTGTGACACGTGCTGGTGTAGGGCTGGGACGGCACATCGGGAAAAATAGTGGCGGCTGGGGACCGAATACCGAGGGGCAGCCACCGCCATGAGATTGTGAAAGGCCTCTGTCTCTACCAGCCTATAGGGCAGCATCTCCAGGCTAAGCAATTTGGAGATGTGGACGTTGAGGGCTTGGGCATGTGGGTGGAACTGTATTTCCTCTTGCGCTCCAGCGTCTGCTGTAAAGACAGCTGAACGCTGCGCTGGGACACGTTGGTGGACACTGTGGAGGATCGTGGAGGCGAAGGTGTGGTTTTCCGGCGGGAGGCGCTCGTGCCGGGGTCCTGGGCAGGGGGTTGACTAGCAGAGGCAGCGAGTGATGCAGGGGGTTGACTAGCAGAGGCAGCGAGTGACACAGGGGAAGGAGCAGTGGTGTGACCCGCAGGAGGTGGTGAACGGCCTTGGTTCCAATGAGTGGGGTGTTTAGCACTCATATGCCTGTGCATGCTGGTGGTGGTTAGGCTAGTAGTGGTGGCACCCCTGCTGATCCTGGTGTGGCACAGGTTGCACACCACAGTCCGTCGGTCATCCTCACTTTCTTTAAAGAACCTCCAGACTTGCGAACATCTAGGCCTCGCCATGGGAGCTTCACTACGTGAAACAGTTGCTGATGATGCACCAGCTCTGGCCCTGCTTCTCCCTCTGGCCACACCACTGCCTCTTACAACCTGTTCTGGTGCAGCACTCGCCTCCGCCTCAGAAGCACTGTCTTCACTCGGCATATCAACCCAGCTTTGGTCAGTCATTCCTCAGTCTGCTCTCCCCTCGGACTTCCTGCCCTGACAACAACTTCACCACTGTCTGACAACCGTGTCTCCTCATCGTCCGACACCTCTTTACAAACTTCTTCCACTAACTCAACATTGTCATCATCATCATCATCACCCACAGACTGCGACAGTTGGAAAACTTGGGCATCGGGAAAGAGGTCAGCAGCAACCTGAGAAGTGGTTTGTGACTCCGGGAAGGGTCCAGAAAACAGTTCCTGAGAGTATGCCGGATCGCATACCAAATTTTCCTGGGAGGGGGCAGACTGGGGGGAAGGAGGTTGAGGTGGAGGAGCCATAGGAGTGCTCCCTTGGGTAACGTGGGTGGACTGCGTGGAAGACTGACTGGTGGACAAATTACTTGAAGCATTGTCCGCAATTCACGACATCAGCTGTTCGCACTGTTGTGGTTTCAACAGTCCTCTACCACGTGTCCCTGTAAGTTGAGACATGAAGCTAGGGAGTGTAGCTCTGCGGCGTTCCACAGCTCCCTCACCAGCAGGTACTGTCTCATCCTGCCCAGGACCACGGCCTCTGCCCCCTGCAGTAATTGAATGCCCACGCCCACGCCCTCGTCCTCGACCCTTAGCCCTGGGGTTCAACATTTTCTGTATATAAGTGTATTATATAATAAATAAATAAATAAATAAATAAATAAATGGGCCTGGTGTACTGAAACCCACAAACTTGTTCAGTCTGGTTTAATTAAGTGACGTAAAGAAAGTGCGACAAATGTCGCACAGAGATTTTTTTGATCAAGCTATATACGTTACAGCAAAAGACCTGGTTGGATTAAGTGACGTACAGAAAGTGTCACCTGGACAGAAAATACGAATTGAAGTGAGTAGACAGCTGAACTGTGACACACAGAATGGTTCCACACTGCTGTGTGAAATGGATTTGTATCACTGAGCTAAAACAACAAAAAAAACTATTTTTTTTATATATTTTTTTTTATATATTTTATTTTTAGTTTTGTTTTTTTTGGAACGTGAGGTGCAGAAACTATCGTAGACCTAACTCACACCCTACTGACGGTGGCTATTTAGACTGCGACCCAGACAAATGTCGCACAGAGATTTTTGGGATCAAGCTATATACGTGACAGGTAGCAAAAGACCTGGTTGTATTAAGTGACGTACAGAAAGTGTCACCTGGACAGAAAATACGGATTGGAGTGAGTGCGCTGAACTGTGACACACAGAATGGTTCCACGCAGCTGTGTGAAATGGATTTGTATCACTGAGCTAAAACAACAAAAAAACTATTTTTTTTTATATTTTTTTTTTTTTAGTTTTGTTTTTTTTGGAACGTGACGTGCAGAAACTATCGTAGACCTAACTCACACCCTACTGACGGTGGCTATTTAGACTGCGACCCAGACAAATGTCGCACGAACATTTTTGGGATCAAGCTATATACGTGACAGGCAGCAAAAGACTTGGTTGTATTAAGTGACATACAGAAAGTGTCACCTGGACAGAAAATACGGATTGGAGTGAGTGTGCTGAACTGTGACACACAGAATGGTTCCACGCAGCTGTGTGAAATGGATTTGTATCACTGACCTAAAACAACAAAAAACTATTTTTTTATATATTTTTTTATATATATTTTTTTTAGTTTTGTTTTTTTTGGAACGTGACTTGCAGAAACTATCGTAGACCTAACTCACACCCTGTTAATGGTGGCTATTTAGACTGCGACCCAGACAAATGTCGCACAGAGATTTTTGGGATCAAGCTATATACGTGACAGGCAGCAAAAGACTTGGTTGTATTAAGTGACGTACAGAAAGTGTCACCTGGACCGAAAATACGGATTGGAGTGAGTGGACAGCTGAACTGTGACACACAGAATGGTTCCACGCAGCTGTGTGAAATGGATTTGTATCACTGAGCTAAAACAACAAAAAAACTATTTTTTTTATATATTTTTTATATATATATTTTTTTTAGTTTTGTTTTTTTGGAACATGACGTGCAGAAACTATCGTAGACCTAACTCACACCCTACTGACGGTGGCTATTTAGACTGCGACCCAGACAAATGTCGCACAGAGATTTTTGGGATCAAGCTATATACGTGACAGGCAGCAAAAGACTTGGTTGTATTAAGTGACGTACAGAAAGTGTCACCTGGACAGAAAATACGGATTGGAGTGAGTGTGCTGAACTGTGACACACAGAATGGTTCCATGCAGCTGTGTGAAATGGATTTGTGTCACTGAGCTAAAACAACAAAAAAACTATTTTTTTTATATATTTTTTTTATATATTTTTTTTTTAGTTTTGTTTTTTTTGGAACGTGACCTGCAGAAACTATTGTAGACCTAACTCACACCCTGTTAATGGTGACTATTTTGACTGCGACCCAGACAAATGTCGCACAGGGATTTTTTTGATCAAGCTATATACGTTACAGCAAAAGACCTGGTTGGATTAAGTGACGTACAGAAAGTGTCACCTGGACAGAAAATACGAATTGGAGTGAGTAGACAGCTGAACTGTGACACACAGAATGGTTCCACACTGCTGTGTGAAATGGATTTGTATCACTGAGCTAAAACAACAAAAAAACTTTTTTTTTTTATATTTTTTTTTAGTTTTGTTTTTTTTGGAACGTGACGTGCAGAAACTATCGTAGAGCTAACTGACACCCTACTGACGGTGGCTGTTTAGACTGCGACCCAGACAAATGTCGCACAGAGATTTTTGGGATCAAGCTATATACGTGACAGGCAGCAAAAGACTTGGTTGTATTAAGTGACGTACAGAAAGTGTCACCTGGACAGAAAATAGTGAGTGTACTGAACTGTGACACACAGAATGGTTCCACACTGCTGTGTGAAATGGATTTGTATCACTGAGCTAAAACAACAAAAAAACTTTTTTTATATATTTTTTTTTATATTTTTTTTTTAGTTTTGTTTTTTTTTTGGAACGTGACCTGCAGAAACTATCGTAGACCTAACTCACACCCTGTTAATGGTGGCTATTTTGACTGCGACCCAGACAAATGTCGCACAGAGATTTTTGGGATCAAGCTATATACGTGACAGGAAGCAAAATACTTGGTTGTATTAAGTGACGTACAGAAAGTGTCACCTGGACAGAAAATATGGATTGGAGTGAGTGTGCTGAACTGTGACACACAGAATGGTTCCACGCAGCTGTGTGAAATGGATTTGTATCACTGAGCTAAAACAACAAAAAAACTATTTTTTTAATATATTTTTTTTATATATTTTTTTTTTAGTTTTTTTTTTTTGGAACGTGACCTGCAGAAACTATCGTAGACCTAACTCACACTCTGTTAATGGTGGCTATATTGACTGCGACCCAGACAAATGTCGCATAGAGATTTTTGGGATCAAGCTATACACGTGACAGGCAGCAAAAGACTTGGTTGTATTAAGTGACGTACAGAAAGTGTCACCTGGACAGAAAATAGTGAGTGTACTGAACTGTGACACACAGAATGGTTCCACACTGCTGTGTGAAATGGATTTGTATCACTGAGCTAAAACAACAAAAAAACTATTTTTTTTTAATTTTTTTTCTTTGGATTTTTGTTTTTTTTGGAATGTGACGTGCAGAAACTATCGTAGACCTAACTCACACCCTACTGACGGTGGCTATTTAGACTGCGACCCAGACAAATGTCGCACAGAGATTTTTGGGATCAAGCTATACACGTGACAGGCAGCAAAAGACTTGGTTGTATTAAGTGACATACAGAAAGTGTCACCTGGACAGAAAATAGTGAGTGTACTGAACTGTGACACACAGAATGGTTCCACACTGCTGTGTGAAATGGATTTGTATCACTGAGCTAAAACAACAAAAAACTATTTTTTTTAATTTTTTTTTTTTTGGATTTTTGTTTTTTTTGGAATGTGACGTGCAGAAACTATCGTAGAGCTAACTGACACCCTACTGATGGTGGCTATTTAGACTGCGACCCAGACAAATGTCGCATAGAGATTTTTGGGATCAAGCTATACACGTGACAGGCAGCAAAAGACTTGGTTGTATTAAGTGACGTACAGAAAGTGTCACCTGGACAGAAAATAGTGAGTGTACTGAACTGTGACACACAGAATGGTTCCACACTGCTGTGTGCAATGGATTTGTATCACTGAGATATAAGATTTAAAAAAAAGGGGGTTATATATGTCGATAGCTGCACTACTAGTTCCAGCCAGCCAGCCAAGCCAGGAGACAAAAAAAAAATTTCTTGTAGCCCTTAGAAGGGCTGTTGGGTTCTTTGTGGGTAATTCCTGCCTAACAGAGAACTAAATGCAGGCCCTAACACTCTCCCTGAAACGTAGCAGCTCTATCCCTAACAACATCCAGACGGCATCTTAGCCGAGCACCGCGGCCAGTCACTAGTATATTCCAGGGTCACCTGATCAGGCCAGCCAACCCCTGCTATCGACATGTAAGGGCCCCACATGATGCTGGGTGTACCGCAGAGTCTCCTGGCTTGTGATTGGCTGAGTTTATAGGCGCCAAAAAAGCATGATGCGGAAGTTGCCATTTCCTCGAGCATGGCGAGATGCTCGTCCGAGCAGCGAGCACTTACGAGTACCCTAATACTCGAACGAGCACCAAGCTCGGACGAGTATGCTCGCTCATCTCTAGTAATTGTCTTTGGTTATTGCCAAGAACCTATTTCCTTTATGAGATATACAGGTTTCAGTTTCTTAGTCTATATCTGCGTAGTTGTAGTCCCCCATAATAATGACCTCATGATTTGCCGCCTCCTCTATTTCGTTTAGAAGTACATTTTCTGTGGACTCTGGCATAATGGGTGGGGGGTGGGGGGGCAATAGCAGTGGCAGTAACAGCATAAGATGGTGACAGATCACATTAGAGGCAGATGGCAGTAGAGACAGCAGGCATGTGGAATCAGGCAGGTGACAGCATAAGAATAGTGGCAGCAGCATATGGGTAGAAGTATTGGGCCATTTGTCACAATGTTCTGGTGTGGCAGCACACTACAGTCAGATCATTACTGCCACAATGATCTAGTCAGTTGTATATGGAACCGGTGTCTGGAAATCCTGGTTGATCCACGCCTGATTAATCCTTACAAAAGATTAGTCTCTAAATATTTTTTGCTGAAAGGCAAGTTCTCTTTGGGGTAACTATGTCACCAACCTCCATAAACATCTGCTCTGATGCCACACTACTGGCCGGACAGGAAAGCTTGCCCAGGGCAAACTTGGCCAGTTGCAGCCACAATTCAAGTTTGGCTGCCCAGTAGTCCAGGGGATCTTGGATCTGTGGAGACATGGTGCAGTCCAAGAATGCCACTACCTGCTGGTTCAGGTGCTGCTCCATGTCCTGCTGCTGCTGAATGTTTTTTTTCAGTAGGTGGGTGAAGAAAAGTGTTCATCAGAGACCAAATACTTAAGTTGCTGTTGATGGAGCTGGTCCTGCTTCTGAGCACCCACACCCCCTCCAACAGTCATGACATTGGAGCGTGAGCTCAGAGGATCCCCCTCAGTTAGACATTTGTGAGGAAGGACGATGGCGTGCTTAAGTCATCCCTCTGCCAAATGGTGATAATACAGCTGTCACTACACAAGCAACTCAGCATGCATCTGGCCATTTGTGCAAGGGACTCGGAGGGACTCTCTGCCTCCGTCTCCCTTGTATACTGCCACAGTCTGTCTGGATCATCTGTGTTGTCTTCGCCATCGCCCCTTTAGCTCCTCATGCTCCCCCTGCTCCTCTCCTGTTGCTTGGGCAGATATACCACCTAGTTTTGTATAGAATTCCTGGGCGTTTATGTCCTCCTCCTCGTCCTTCTCCTCTTCTGTCAGTTCAGCCTACACAGAGCTCAGGTGGCCATGAGATGTAGGCATCCCGTCTCCTGTGCCCTGGCCAGCTTGATTTATCAGCGTCTGCTCCAGGACGTTAAGGAGTGGAATGACATCATTCATCCCATAGTCATGGCAACTAACAAATAAAGTGGCCTTCTCAAAGGACCTGAGTAAACATCAGGTGTCACGCATGAGCTGCCACTGGCTAACGTCAAAGTTATAAAGGAGAGTACTCCTGTCTGCCTGCATCATCAAGAAATTAGTCATGGGTTACCTCTGCTCATACAGTCGGTCCAACATGTGGAGAGTGGCGTTCCAACGTGTGGAAACGTTGCAAATGAGGTGATGTAGGGGAACACCATTCTGCCTTCGCAGTTCAAGGAGGATGTGTTTTGCACAGTAAGAGTGGCCGAAGTGCATGCACAGTTTCCTTGACATTTTCAAGACATTTTGCAGTTGGGTGGAAGACATAAGGAACCAGATGAAAAGCAGATTGAAGACATGGGCCATGCAGCAGGCAAGGGGTCAGCCCTCCCTGACACAGCATAGAAAAAATGTTCTTCCCATTATTAGTGACCATGGTTTCTATCTCCAGTTGGTGAGGAAACAGCCAGGATTTGATTACTTGGTTGATGACGTGGAGCAGTTCCTCTCTGGTCTGACTCAGTTTGGCCTCGCTGAACAGGTGCAGAACTGCATGACAATGCCAAACTTTGCACAGAGGGTATGCTGGAGGACCAATGTGAACTGTTCCTACAGTGGAGGCTGAGGACATAGTGGAGTATGAGGAGACAGAGGAGGATATTGGCGCATAAATCCCACAATTGCAATGCGGAGGTATCATTGCCATCATCTGGCCAAGTTGCTAATGTGCCTGGGCCAGAACCAAATTTACCCAGTGGGCTGTAAAGGAGATATACTAACTGGCCCACCTTCTGCCCAACATAGGTGTGCAGGACTGGTACAGCTTATTTGGAGAAGTAATGATGGCTTGGGACTCTCCACCTTGGGTGGGCACAAGCCATCAGTTCTCTGAAATGTTCAGAGTCCATGATATGGAAAGGGAGGGACTGTACTACCAGCAACTTGGCTGGGTGCACATTCAGCTTCTATACCACTGGATGAGTGCAAGCTTACAGTTGTCTCATTGCCATTGCCTCAGTGATCGATTGCTGGTGAAACAACTGACAAGGAGTAGGAGTTAGAGGAGAGCATCAGGAGCTGTAGACGAAGCAAAGGAACAACAGATTCTGACACAGCTCCATAGTGACAACATTAGCACCCTGACCGCGCTTCACCTTCTGCCCACATATCCTGCATACGGTACCTCCACGTCCTCCTGGGACGTGATAAAAAATTCCCACATTGCCGAGTATGGCATTTTACCCCCACTACTCCATGCTGACTACCTGCCGCTGCCGTTATGTACCTGTGCACCGTTAGTTGTTTCCTGACAGGTAGGCTCCAGAGTAGCAAACAGTCTACCCTGGGCATGTTTGGCTCCAGATCTTCCACTGCTTCCACCTTGCTTGCACATTGGCACGCTGCCACCCTGTTGTTGTCTCACAGGCCTGCTGCCACCCTCACTTCCTGACGATGATGCCCCATCTTCACCTGGCTCCCACGTGCCGGGTGAAGACATTATCCACTACTGTCTATCGTCACTTATATCACCCTCACCAGTCTTATGGCCACGTTCCTGACTGCAAGCAACACATACTCCTACCCGACTGTCATCATAGCTAGATGCATGCCTAAGGGAGGACCCAGTGGACCTCTCCTCCAAGTCTGTGCTGGCTTGTAGCTGCTGAAGGTCCTTACTAAGCTCGTCCGTGCTGAAAAGCAGAGCCGGCAGCATGCATAATCTCATGAGCAGAAGTAGCAGCAAAAGAAAGAGGCAATTTCAGGACAGGTGAGGGCACAGAAGTTGTTCCTGGGACATGCAAAGTTAGTGTGTTTCAGAAGAACCAATCAATTCTGTTGTTACTTGAGATGATGTTGAAGAGCAAGTCAACCATTCCGGTACAGCTGTATTGTTGATCAAAACACGACCATTGGACGACCTCTGACCTGTTGCCATGGCTGCCGTTACCACCACCACTTCTGCTGCTACTTGTGCTGGCTACATCAAAAATTTTGCCACTGCCCATTCCTTTTGAGTTCCAGGCAACTGTCTTTTGGCCATAGCATACACTGAATCAGTAATGTAACAGATTAAGCAGCAGATGAACTATGTAAACAGTATTGAACTGCCTGCTGATGCACAGTAAGTCTATTTATAACAGAACAGATTAAGCATAAATGGAGCAGCAGATGAGCTAGATAAACATGCCTATATATTAGAACCCCTGTTGACAATGAGTGTGATGCATAGTAAATCTATGTATAACAGAACAGATTAATTATTAATGGCGCAGCAGATATAGAAATAGGTAAATGCACCTATATATTATACCACCTGTTGACAATTAGTCTGATGAACAGTACAGTAAGTCTATGTATAACACAACGGATTAAGATTGAATGGCACAGCAAATGAACAAGATGCACAAGGCGATTACACTGAGCCTGTACTGTCCCTGCAGTCTCACTATGCTATCCATGCAGTGTCTGAAAACTTTCCCTATGATTTCCCTACACAGTCCCTGCACTATGCCTATCCAATATTCTACAATTAAAAGGTTGCTAAAACACTGTCCCTAGCACTTGTCACATCCCTCCCTATGCTCAGTTCACAGTAAAATGGTGACACCAGCTCAGGATGAGACTTTTATAGTGCATAAAATGGAAATAGACGTAGAAAATGATAAATGAGATGGGCCCCTTCCCCACCCACACCACAACCCCCTTTTTTAGACCTGGCGTGAGCAGGAACTGAACATTTTCTTCTCCAGATGTAGGCAGTGCACCACTCCCATCACGGGAGTCAGGACAGGCAAAGATAGAGGCCTGCATCATACAGTGGACACCTGCAGAGTACAGCCACTAGGGAGGGTCATTCTAAGGATGGAGAGTGAGGAGTGAGGGGAAATTTGATACATCTCCTACTCCTCTGGGCCATGAGGTCAGCCTGCCACCATACCTCCTCTGCTGGTTCATCAAGGTTAAGTTACAGTTAGTGAAAGAACTTCAGGGACCCAGAGGTAGGACACCATGATACAACTACTACACTACATCAGGGCCACCTTTACTCCCATCCTCTTCACCTGCTCCCATTGGGCACGTTGCAAATGCAGTGGTCACTGCCACTGATGAGCAGGCAATTGTTGGGAAGGAACACTCCCATCTTGACAACTGTCAGCTTCATTGGGCCATGTACAGGAGCCTTAAAAGTATTTTCTGAAATTTTTATACCGATGACTAGAGATGAGGGAAGTTTTAAAAAATAAGATTTGAATTATTCGCAAAGTTTGCATTGCTATAAATCAGGTGTACCCGTATGTCACAATGGTTGAGGTAATGTATGGAACAGACTGCTGCAGTGACCCCGCTCAGTACGTGGCAGTTGCTGGTTGCATTATACAGCAGACACCCAGCTGCAATGACAGGGAACAACAATCCTGACAAGCCCCATCATTTAACCCCTCAGATGCCATGATCAACGCCGATAGCAGCATCTGTAGGGATGCGGCTCCCTCTGCCTTCTGATCGGAGCTCCCACAGTGAAATTGTGAGGCTCTGATCTGTTACCGTGGCAGCCTAGACACTTCTGAAGCTTTCCGCGTTCCATGGTAAACTCCATATTGCACTGTGCATGAGGCACTGCTCAGCAGGGAGCATGGTTTAATGCTATTCACCCTAATAGATCTCTATTAGGGTGAATGGCACAAGGGATCAAAAGATCCTAAGTTCTAGCCTCCTAAGGGGGCTAAAATTTTTGTTAAAAAAAAAAATGTAATATTAAAAGTTTAAATCTTCGCCCTTTCCCAATTGTACATATCAAAATACATAAGCTTATCGGGTATCACCATGTCTAGAGATGAGTGAAGTTCTTGAAAATTTGATTTGGCCGCTTAGCCGAATTTTACAGAAAAAATTACTTTGTGACAAATTACTTACGGCTATGAAGTGCATTTTTTGTAAGTAGTAGGTGCAATGATAGAGAACAATGATTGCACCGCACCCCACCATTGTACCCCTCAGATGCCACGTTCATTCCTGATCGCAGCATCTGACATTAACCCCTTCCCGACCAGCGCCGTACATGTACGGCGCTGCGGGAAGTGACTTCCCGACCAGCGCCGTAGTGCTACGGCGCGCTGATCGGGCGGGTGCAGGAGCTGCGCCCGCCCGATTAGCGGCGGGGGTCTGGCTGTGCCCAGTAGCCGGACCCCTGATGTATGCACCAGCATCGGTGAAAACACCGATGCCGGTGCATTAACCCTTCATGTGCCGCGGTCAGCGCTGACTGCGGCACATGCGGTGGGAAGGGGTTGCCATCGGGTCCCCGCGCTGCTGTGACGGGGACCCGATGGCTGAGATAGCAGCCGGATGCCTTCCTTAGGCATCCGGCTGCTATCTACGGAAGCCTGTGAGATCCAGCCCCCTGGATCTCACAGGCAGTGTGCTGGAAGTGTATTACATTGAGTAATACACTTCCAGCCAATGCATTACAATACAGAAGTATTGTAATGCATTGTAAGGGGATCAGACCCCCAAAAGTGAAAAAAAGTGTAAAATAAGAAAGTTTAAAAAAAGTGAAAAAAATAAAGTTTTTACAAAAAAAAAGTTTCAAGTTTCCCCCCCCAAAAAAACGTCATTTTTACAAAATAATATAAAAAAAATTGTAAAAAATAGTGAAAAAAAAAAAAATAGACATATTAGGTATCGCCGCGTCCGTATCGACCGGCTCTATAAAAATAGCACATGATCCACCCCGTCAGGTGCACGCAGTAAAAAAAAAAAAAAAAAACTGTGCCAAAACAGACATTTTTGGGTCACCTTGCCTTACAAAAAGTGTAATAGCAGGTGATCAAAAAAGCGTATGTACCCCAAAATGGTACCAATCAAACCGTCATCTTGTCCTGCAAAAACGATACCCTACCTGAGACAATCGCCTGAAAACTGAAAAAAATATGGCTCTTTGAAAAGGGCAACACAAAATAAAGATTTTATTCTGTTCAAAAAATAAATCTAATGTGTAAAACTATCCAAAAATAAAAAAGTTAGACATATTGGGTATTGCCGCGTCCGTAACAACCTGCTCTATAAAAATATTGCATGAGATGGCCCTCCAGGCGAATGCTGTAAAAAATTTTTTAAAAAAACTAAGCCAAAACAGACATTTTTTTCCTTTTTGTCTCACAAAAAGTATAATAGCAGGCGATCAAAAAGGCGTATTTACCCCAAAATGGTACCAATCAAACCGTTATCTTGTCCTGCAAAAACGATACCCTACCTGAGGCAATCGCCTGAAAACTGAAAAAAATATGGCTCTTTGAAAGTGGCAACACAAAATAAAGATTTTATTCTGTTCAAAAAATAAATCTAATGTGTAAAACTATCCAAAAATAAAAAAGTTAGACATATTGGGTATCATCGTGTCCATAACAACCTGCTCTATAAAAATATTACATGAGATGCCCCCCTGGTGAATGCTGCCAAAAAAAAAAAAAAAAAAACTATGCCAAAACAACCATTTTTTTCCCTCTTGCCTCACAAAAAGTGTAATAGCAGGCGATCAAAAAGGTGTATTTACCCCAAAATGGTACCAATCAAACCGTCATCTTGTCCTGCAAAAACGGTACCCTACCTGAGACAATCGCCTGAAAACTGAAAAAAATATGGCTCTTTGAAAATGTCAACACAAAAAAAAGATTTTATTCTGTTCTAAAATGCATCTAATGTGTAAAACTTTCCAAAAATAAAAAAGTTAGACATATTGGGTATCGTCGCGTCCGTAACAACCTGCTCTATAAAAATATTTCATGAGATAGCCCCCCAGGTGAATGTTGTAAAAAAATTTAAAAAAAAACCATGCCAAAACTGCTATTTTTTTCACCTTGACTCACAAAAACTGTAATACAAAGCGATCCAAAAGTCTTATGTACCCCAAAATGGTACCAATCAAACCGTCATCTCGTCCCGCAAAAAATGAGCCCCCACATAAGACAATAACTCAAAAAGTTAAAAATCAACGGCACCCGCAAACCAATCCATCAAAATCTGTTCTGCAAAATCCATATGGCGCTCCTTCTGTTTTGAGTCCTGCCATGTGCCCCCACAGCAGTTTGCCACCACATATGGGGTGTTGCCGTATTCAGGAGAAAATGGGTAACAAATTATGGGGTGCTTTTCTCCTGTTACCCCTTGTGAAAATGAAAAATTTGGGGCTAAAGCAACATTTTATTGGAAGAAATGAAACTTTTCATTTTCACAGCCTGGTGTTTCCAAATTCCGTAAAACGCTTAGGGGGTCAAAGTGGCCAGAACCCCCCTTAATATATTCTTTGAAGGGTGTAGTTTCCAAAATGGGGTCACTTTTTCAGGGTTTCCACTGAAGGGGTACGTCAGGGTCTCTCAATTACAAAATGGTGCCTAAAAACTATTCTAGCAAAATCTGCCTCCAAAATCCGTATGGCGCTGCTTTCCTTCTGACCACTGCCACAAACCCATAGAGACGTTTACCACTACATATGGGGTATTTCTGTAAACTGCAGAATCAGAGTAACGAGTATTGAGGTTTAGTTTGCTGTTAACCCTTGCTGTATTGCAAGAAAAAAATATTAACATGAATAATCTACCAAAAAAGTGAAATTTTGAAATTTCACCTCCATTTTCCTTTAATTCTTGTGGAACACCTGAAGGGTTAACAAAGTTTGTAACAGCAGTTTTTTATAACTTGAGGGGTGTAGTTTCTAAAATGGGGTCATTTATGGGGGGTTTCATTATGTAAGCCCCTCAAAATCACTTTATATCTGAATTGGTGTTTAAAAAAATGGTTTTGGAAAATTTGGTGAAAATTTGAAAAATGGCTTCTAAACTTCTAAGCCCTCTAACGTCCTAAAAAAGTAAAATTACATTTACAAAATGATGCCAACATAAAGTAGACATAAGGGGAATGTAAAATAATAACTATTTTTGGAGGTATTACTGTGTATTTTGAAAGTAGAGAAATTGAAATTTGGAAATTTGGAAATTTTTCCAAATTTTTGGTAAATTTGGGATTTTTTCATAAATAAGGGTGAAATATATTGACTCAAATTTATGACTGTCATGAAGTACGATGTGTCACAAGAAAACAATCTCAGAATGGCCTAGATAAGTAAAAGCGTTCCAAAGTTATTACCACATAAAGTGACACATGTCAGATTTGCAAAAAATGGCCCGGTCAGGAAGGTGAAAACAGGCCCGGGGTTGAAGGGGTTAATATTGTGTATAATAAAAAAAGATAAATAAAAATAAAATCATACTTACCTAATCCATTCGATCGCGAAGAGCCCACCACCATCTTGATTGAAGATCAAGCATAAACTCTCACACGGCGCATGATGACGTCATCACATCGCCCGGAGTGGTGACTGCATACATCACCGCACATGAGATTTCGATCAAGATGGTAGTGGAAAGCTCCTCGCGCTCAAACTTATGGTGAGTATGATTTTTTTTTGTTTTAAAATAGCGATTCGTTACTAAGAAGTAAGGAAATTCGCCTTCATGGCGACTCGAATTTTCCTTGAAATTCGGATCGAAGTCCAATTTGGACACTTTGATTCACCCAACACTAGTCTTGTCTGAAAAAGTCTGAACTATTAGAATATTTTTAAAAATTACTGTGCGGTGAACACCGTAATGGGAAAAAAAAGAACACATGATTCTTAGTTGAATGTAACACAAAAATACTAATAAAAACTACTACCTGGGAAGGGTGTCAGCAGCAGCAGTGACAGTAAGGCTGTGTTCATATCACTGTTTATTTTTCTGTTCTTCTGATCCGTCAAGGTATCCTGAGCATCTGTAAAGACTCTTTCACACGGTCAGTATTTGATCAGTATCTTGCATTAGTAGTTGATCAGTAATTGTAAGAAGTGGGTCCAAAACAGAGAAAATGTAATGGAAATTATTAGATCTCTTCTGTGTATTTGGACCCAGTCCTGCTTTTGGCCTTCAAATACTGATCAAATACTGATGCAAAATACTGACCAAATACTGTCTGTGTGGAAGAGGCCTTACGGATGCTCAAAATACAGGATACATTTTTTTTTCTCTTCTTCTGACAGTGATGTCAACAAAGCCAAACAGGGACAATAGTTTCCCCATAACAGAATGGGGAGGGAGGGCAGCAGCAGTGGCATACAGTACAAGATGGTGGCAAATCACAGTAATAGCAGAACCCAACAGCAGTGTGATTGCAAGGGCCAATGGTTCGACTATCCTTGTAAAAATGTAACATGTACATATCAGTAGGCCAAGAAGCCCCATTGTAGGAATGGCAGTAGAGGCATCAGGCAGATGGCAACATCAGGAAGGTGGCAACATCAGGCAGGTGGCAGCAGTACGTGGCCAGAACTAATGGCCCATTTTGCAGAATTTGCAGTGTGGCAGCACTCAAAAGTGTGATCATTAGTGGAAGAATGGTATATTCTGCTGCATCAGGCACCGATATCTGGAAATCCCGGTTGATCCACACCTGATTCATCTTTATGAAGGTTAGTCTTGCAATATTTTGGGAGGAAACACGAATTCTCTTAACTATGGCCCCCGCTGCACTGAACACCCACTCTGATGCCACACTACTGGCGGACAGGAAAACATGCCCACAGAAAACGCTCCCAGTTGTGGCCACACTTCAAATTTGCATGTCCAGTAGTCCAGGGGATCTCGGATCATAGGTGACAGGGTGCAGTCCAAGTATGCCAACATCTGCTGGTTGAGGTTCTGCTGCATGGTCCGCTGCTGCCGCTGGGTGTTTTCTGTCTGTCAGGGTCATCTGCGTCATCTTTGTCGTCGTACTTCAGCTCCTCATACTCCTGCTTCTCCTCTGTCGCTTGGGCAGATAAACCACCTAGTTGTGTATAAGATTCCTGGGCGTTTATGTCCTCCTCCTCCTCCTCTGCCAGTTCATCCTCCTCAGGGCTCAGGTAGCCATGAGATGTAGGCGCCACATCTTCTGTCCCCTTGCCAATCAGATTTGTCAGCATCCCCTCCAGGATGTTAAAGAGCAAACGACACGTGTCACACATAAGCTGCCACTGGCTAATGTGGAAGTTTCACTGGGTAGTAAATGTTGACTGCCTTCCTCTGCTTGCACAGGCGGTCTAACATATAGAGCTGGGAGTTCCAACAGGTGGAAACATCGCATATCAGGTGATGTTGGGGAAGAGAGTTTTGCCTTTGCAGCTCAAGGAAGCCATGTTTTGCACAGTAAGAGTGGCTGAAGTGCATACACAATTTTCTGGATATTTTTAACAGCTCTTGCAGTTCCGTGGAAGATTCGAGGAACTGGGTGACAATGAGATTGAAGATGTGCACCATGCAGGGTACATGGGTTAGCCCTCCCTGAGCAGACAGAGCAGACAAAATATTCTTCTTGTTATCAGCAAATATGGTTCTTATCTCGATTTGGAGAAGAGACAACCAGTATTTGATTTCTTTTTGGATGACACGTAGCAGTTTCTCCCCGGTGTGGCTCTATTCGCCTAGGCTGACGATGTGCAGAACCGCATGACAATGCCTAGCTTTGTATATGTGATATGTTGGAGGACCACTATGAACTGTGTCTAGAGGGAAGGGTGAGGACAAGTTGGAGGATGAGGAGGCAGAGGAGGAAATTGGCGCAAAAAATCCCAGCATTACAAGGCGGAGGCAGCATCGCCATAACCTGGTCAAGTTGCTGATGTGCCTGGTCCAGAACGACATTTACTCATTGGGTTGTGAACATATGTTATCCTTGACCATATTGACAACTCCACACGTCAGCGCTGGCGTGGACTCTGCCAGAAACTGAGAGGCCCAAGGACTGGCCCACCTTCTGTGGCATGTGCATATGTAGGGTTGGTATAATTTTTTTGGAAAAGCAATGTTGGCTTGGGACTCTACATCTTGGCTGGGCACAAGCCATCAGTTCTCTGAAATGGAAAGGGAGGGACTATATTACTTGGCCAGGTACACGTGCAGGTTCGTCGCCATTGGATGAGTGGACACATATTGTTGTCTTTTTGCAAAACAAGTGACGAGGAGTAAGAGGGGGAGCATCTGGAGAAATAGATGACATTGGTTTTGATAGGAAGGAACGACAGTTTCCTTCTGCTTACGTTGACAACCTTGACTGCTTGAGACGGGGTGCGACGGGAGATGCAGCAGTTGCTGCATCAGGCTGTAACACCAAATGAGTGGCGCAGTTTTCTCACGTTACTTCGTGTTTTGAGGCAGGGCCATCGTCCCAATATTAGTACCTTCTGCACACACATCCTGCATACCACCATGCTAACGTCCCCCAGTGATTTGTTAAAAAATTCCCACACTGCCAAAAATGGCATTTTCCCTCCACCACTGTGTGATGACTGCCTGCAGCTGCTTTTTCTACAAATGTTTGGTTGTCACTTATGTCACCTTCACCTGTCTCTTGCGCACGACACCTGCCTTTAATACTGAGGCACAGTAACTGTATCACTTAAAAAATGGATTAACTCTGAATGTCGGTGTACTAGAACTTGATGGACACAGCACACTAGCTGTATCACTAACATAACAGATTAACTCTAAATGTCGGTGGATTAGGACATGATTCACATGGCGATACAGTCTCACTGCAGTCTCCCTGCACTCTCCCTCTACAAAATTGTTTTTTAAAACACTTTGCAGCAACACTGTCCCTAGCGCATGAGTTTTGCCACGTCTCTTCCTATGCTCAGCTCAAAGGACAATGGCGGAGACCACGCAGGATGAGGGTTTTACTTGGCTGTGACATAAAAGGGGATGGCTACCTGCGGATTGGCTGGCTGCATGACATTATAGTTGATATCATGTTTCTGGGCTTCTTACTTTAACTTTGTAACATGTGCAGCCACCATTTTAGGAAAAACGTATTTGCTACCACGAAGCACAAGGAAATTCAGATTTGTTGTGAATCAAAGTTTTCCTAAACTTTGGATTGCTCTTGTGAACGCTGTGGCCTTCTCTTAGCTTTTCCTAAGCCAGTGATGACACGATCATCTGTTACAAGGCCTAGGACCAGCTCAGTCCCTTTGAAGTGAAAGGGGCTGAGCGCCATACCAAGCATAGGCTCTATACCATGTATGTCGCTGTGCTTGGTAAGCTGCGAGAAGGCCTTGGTTTTCACAGCACTGGGGCCTTCTCAAACAGCTTATCTGCAGAGATCCTGGGTGTCGGACCCCCACCAATCAGATACTGATGACCTATCCTCAAGATAGTATCAGTATAAAAATCTTGGAAAACCCCTTCAAGATCCTTGATGCCTCATTAGTATAGTTTTTCGTCTTTGTACCTTTTCTAGCTCCAGGGCATCCTTTCCATGAACTGATGCCAAGAACTGAACTGCATATTCCAGCTGAAGCTGCACCAAAGCTTTGTAAAGTGCTAATATTGCATCCCTGTCCTCTGAGTCCATGCCTTGTTTAATAGATGACAATATCCTGTTTAACTTGGAAGCAGCTGATTGACATTGCATCTTGTTATTTAGTCTATGATATACAAGTACCCCAAAATCCTTCTCTAAAAGTAAGCCCATAAAGTCAACTTATAGATTATGGACATCTTCTGTCCTTGGTAAACCCATGCTGGTAATCACTTATGATATTATTAGCAGTCACATACTCCTGTCCCTTAAAGGCCGTCTTTCACCTGTTTTTCACCAATATAACTAACAGCAGTGCCCTACAGAAGATTGCATACACATCCCAGACATACCTGTGTGCACTTTGTGGCTGTATTCCATGTCCAGGATAAGCCCTTTTTTCTGCTGGAAAACAGCTCCCAAGTGCCCAGCTCTGCTGCTGCAAGTGACCAAAGCAAACCAGACTGAAGAGGGGAGGGGTGCTTTAGCTGCTCATATCTTGGGATTGGTAGCAGATAGAAAAATGGTTCTGACCTTCTTTGAAAGCTCAATAGATACCAAAATCACAGCATTATATCCAGTATATCAGAAGATATAGCTGTTAGAAATCGAGTCGGGAGAGAAAGCTGTTTTTAGTTTCACTTTCAGTTGGGCACTTGGGAGCTGTTTTCCAGCAGCATAAAAGTGCTTTTCCCGGACATGTAATACAGACACAAAGTGCATACAGGTATATTTGGGATGTATTTGCAATCTGCTGTTAGTTATATAGGTGCAAAACAGGTGAAAGACTTCCTTTAAGAGTCCTTCAAACATTTTTTCCAGAGCAGAAGTTAAGCTTACCGGTCTATAATTACCTGTAGAAGATCAAGAATCTTATTTTAATATGGGCACCAAATCTGTCTTGCGCCAGTTGCTAGGCAATATGCCAGTGGCAAGAAAATGCAAAATACAGTTAGACCAGCACCTCCAACTATGTATAAAGAGAGTTCAGGTGCACACTACCATAGCTGCAATGCAAAAGCAAATAAGGACTATAAGTAGCAGGACACTGCTTAATGCACAATGACACATGCAAACATTAAAACATTGTGAGAAATACAAGTTTTGGAAATAATATATGCAGTATATAGCATTATATTATACATATTATGAGGGATTTATTTGTGTGAAACAGAGACAGAGACGGGTAGGTGACCATATGTCTGAATGGTGTATATACTTCATTAGTATGTATCTAGTCAGTTGCGTACTGCCAATATAGGCAGACCACACAACTGCTATGGGGCCCATGGCACAGGGGAGCCCGGTGGGCATAGAAGGCCCTGCCCCCTACATATAGTCTGCACAACACTCAGACAGTTTATTCATAATTAACTAGTTAATAAAGGGCATTGAGGTTGGCTGCAGCCCGCCCACTTGTGTTCCGTTCTTATGCTCAGTCCCCCCCCCTCCGCCCCATAGGTCCTCTCACTCCTGCAGTCCAGGTATAGATGGTGCTTCTTAGTGGGGCTAAAAGACCTTCCTGAAGTTATCCGCCCATGTGGCCAGCGGGGGAGGAGCCGGAGAAGCAGAGAGTTGTGTTGCTGTACATAGAGGAGCCATGCTGGAGTTTGGTGAGGCCTAGCTGTGTGTGTGTGTCCCTCTAAGGGTTGTAACTACCATTGTGGCAGACCATGTGACTTCTATGGAGCCCAGGGCAAGAGGGGGCCCAGTTGGGATCATCACCTCTTCTACTGTGGGTGAAAACTTGGTCAGGACTCTACCTTCTAAAGGAACAACTTTTATCAAATGAGGCAGTGGAAAAAATGGCCCAAGGGTCATTGAAAGGGGTTTAGGTGGAAACCCTCCTGTCCTGTGTGGGGGGTCTGGTTTGATCCTTGTTGTGGGGCCCTTACTTCTCTATGTACACCACTGGTCCCTGTGTGTGTCCTTGTCTCTGTGTGTGTCCCTATCCCTGTGTGTGTGTTCCTGTCCTTGTGTGTGCCTGTCCCTGTGTGTATCTGTCCCTGTGTGTGTCTGTCCCTGTGTCTCCCTGTCCCTGTGTGTGTTGCTGTCCTTGTCCCTATGTGTCCCTTCGTGTGTCGCAGTCCCTGTGTGTGTTCCTGTCCCTGTGTGTGGGTTGCTCTCCCTATGTGTCCCTGTGTGTCACTGTCCCTGTGTGTCACTGTTCCTGTGTGTCGCTGTCCCTGTGTGTCCCTGTCCTTGTGTGTCCCTGACCCTGTGTGTCGCTGTCCCTGTGTGTCCCTGTGTGTGTGTCTGTCCCTGTGTGTCCCTGCCCCAGTGTGTGTCTGTCCCTGTCTGTTCCTGTCCCTGTGTGTGTGCATCTGTCCCTGTGTATGTATCTGTCCCTGTGTGTGCCTGTCCCTGTCTATGTCGCTGTCCTCGTATGTCCCTGTCCCTGTGTGTGTCCCTGTCCCTGTGTGTCACTGTCCCTGTGTGTGTCCCTGTCCCTGTGTGTGTGTCCCTGTCCCTGTGTGTCCCTGTCCCTGTGTTTCCCTGTCCCTGTGTGTCCCAGACCCTGTTTGTCGCTGTCCCTGTGTGTCCTTATCCCTGTGTGTGTCTGTCCATGTGTGTCCCTGTACCTGTGTGTGTCTGTCCCTGTCCCTATGTGTGTGTCTGTCCCTGTGTGTGTCTGTCCCTGTGTGTGTGTCACCATCACTATGCCCACAGTGTTCCTATGTCTTGACACAGCTGCATCTGGATGTTCTGTGGGGGCAAGAAGAAGAAGACGGAAGAGGAGTCAGCGCTGCCAGCATGGAGTCCCATGGGAGAGGCACAGGGAGGCAAACTAAGGATGTAGGTAACACTACCATATGATCTACACTAGTGTTATCTGTGGTTTTACAAAGGACTGAAGGTTACACTACCACATTATCAGCACTAGTGTTATCTGTGGTTTTACATAGGACTACAGGTAACACTATGTCACATATAAGGTAGGAAATAGTGCATCCCTGAGTTCAAACCCAAACCACTGTCCCTACCTACTTGCACAATCAGTCCTAACTGACGGTGCGCAACTGGACGGCAGTCCCTTGCTTACGTATGTGCTGGGTCTCACAGGGAGGGGAACAACAGGAGAAAACAACAGTCAAAGACAGAACACACGAGGATATTACCAAGCTGAGGTGAAGAGCCAGAAGGTCACGTCAATACCAAGGGATAACAATGGGGCGGAGTCAATACAAGCCGAGGTCAGAAGTCAGGAGGTCGCGTCGATACCAAGGGAAACACGGGAGCGGAGTCAAATACAAGCCGAGGTCAGAAGCCAAGTGATCACGTGGTACAAGGGGTTACACAGGAATGAGGTCAAATATACAAGCCAAGGTCAAACATAGAAGTCGCAATACAAGTAAACACTAGTGAAGGTAATAAAGACCAATCACAGGCAACCTGTGGCCAGCAGGTTGCCTATTTAAATAGGCCCAAAAGATGGGTCATGTGACGTGGCCAGCGCCACGTGACCTCTGTCAAAATACTACACCTGAGCGCAGACTATCGCCATTGGTGCTCAGCCACTCCTGCTCATTGACTAGGGGGTGGGGGCGGGGAGGCCCCGGCCGCGCACGCATCCTCAGCGTGGCCGGCTCCTCCCCGCCACCTCATTGCCACGGAGACGAGGATGCTGGCTGTGTCCTCGATCTGGCAAACATACGGGAGACCGGCGGCGCTGCAGGGAGGAAGCGCGTCGCCGGCTCCCCATTACAAACTACCACATTATCAGCACTAGTGTTATCTGTGGTTTAACATAGGACTACAGGTAACACTACTACATTATTAGCACTAGTGTTATCTGTGGTTTTACATAGGACTACAGGTAACACTACCACATTATAAGCACTAGTGTTATCTGTGTTTTTACATAGGACTACAGGTAACACTACCAAATTATCAGCACTAGTGTTCTCTGTGGTTTTAGATAGGACTACAGGTAACACTACCACATTATCAGCACTAGTGTTATCTGTGGTTTTACATAGGACTGCAGTTAACACTACTACATTTTATTTACTCAGATAGCCATCACTGGGTTATCTGTGCTGTTACATAGGACTGCAGGGGACATTGACTATATTATTTGTATCTGTACTCAGAGTTACCAATGTGTTATCTGTGGTTTTACATAGGACTGCAGGTAACATCTACTATATTGTCTGTACTCAGAGCGCTATCACTGTGTTATCTGTGCTGTTACATAGGACTGCAGGTAACATCTACTACATTGTCTCTACTCAGAGATTTATCAATGTGCTATCTATGTTGTTACATAGGACTGCAGGTGATATCAACAACATTATCTGTACTTGCAGAGGATCCAGCGCAGTTGAATAAAATTCAAGAGCCTTTATTAGAAAAATCCAGATACACGAATGGACATACAACACTCAATTTAGCTGTATTGACGCGTTTCGGATGATATCACATCCTTAGTCAAAACCCAGTTACGACTAAGGATGTGATATCATCCGAAACGCATCAGTGTTGTATGTCCATTCGTGTATCTGGATTTTTCTAATAAAGGCTCTTGAATTTTATTCAACTGTGCTGGATCCTCTGCAATTGCTCTAAGCTGGTTTTGGTCTGAACCTGTCCGTGCATGGTAGTGCCTTGCCAAGGGTGAGCTGGAGGCGCTTTTCTCTTCCCTGTATTATCTATACTTGTATTGTTGCAGATTTGGCAGGACAGTCTCGGAATTTGGTGGCTACTTGGCTTTCATACTAATTTTTAATGGGGGGGGCACCATTTAAATTTTTGCCTCAGGCAGCAGAAGAGCTAGAATTGGCCCTGTCCGTTCCTATGCTCAGTTATTCCCCCCTCCTTGGGTGAACAGGTAGCACACTCGCTGAGCTGACCTGTCCATGATCCAGGCTGGCTCACTCCCAGACACTGCATCTGCTGCACTGCACACTGGCCAATCAGCATTTAGCAGTGCAAAGATCCTGCTGCTGATTGGCCAGTGTATCACTGGCAGGCAGCAGGAGAAGGCGCAGCAGCTCAAGCACACACAGAGGGAGTGCCCGGCAGTTGTCCTCTGCGCGCCACCTGCCTCAAGTTTTCAGCCACCCCCCCCCCCCCAGCCCAGCCTGAAGAAGCGCTCTGGCTCCGGTCACTGAAACAGAAATGGCCCAGCTAGAATAAACACTACTTGCCTGCAGCTGCAGGCTGCCCCTTTAGTGTCAGCCGCCCGCCCACAGTAACAAGACAGCAGACTTACTAAAAAATTCATATATGGAAATGGGTATTCTTGATGGGGGGAGGGCAGCAGCAAGCAGAGTTCCTGTGGAGTTGGACACTGTAGGCTCATAGAGCCCACATGAACTCTGCTTGCTGATAGAGGACAGTGTACCCAGCAGCACATCCCCACTCAATCACCTTGTTATTATTTGCAGGACAGGTTGTACTTTGTAATGCCACTATTTAATATAGCATACAATGTACTGGGAACTGGAAAACAAAATCCAAATGGGAAGGAATTGGAAAAAAAATGCAATTGCTCCACCGTTTTACGGGTTTTGTTCCTACGGTGTTCTCTTTGCAGCAAATGGGGGTGTGGCAGGGGATGCGCCAGGGCAGGAGGTGAGATGGGCCAGGGGTGGGTACTGGGCGGAGATAGGGGCCCAATTCAGATTCTTGCTATGGGGCCCAATGATTTCTATGTACGCACCTGTATCTAGTGAACAAAAGGCACCCAAAATGTTTAAATAAGAGCAAAGTGTCCTAAAATGCTAAAATAACTGGTTGATCAAGATTCTGTTTCTGGGAAGGCTCACAGATTTTTGGACAGCAGATATGGGGCATTGACATGGAGGCGGTTGATAGTTTACAAGGGATAAAAGACCCATGCTTGGGGCAGAAGGAGAAGATGGAAGGAAGGAGAAGCTGGAAGGAAGGGGATCTGGAAAAAACTTGAGGGAGCTGGGAGGAAGAGAGATAGCTGAAAGGGACACAGGAGAGACAAAGATTAGAGATCCATGTGTGGTAAGTATGTACTGTAGGGAGTTGAATATTGTATAAGTGTGTAGTGTTAAGTAGTTGTAAGAACTGTTATTATTTTTGGGTATAAAGCTCTCTCTATGCAATATTTCTTTCTTTCTTTGTTCCACTGTAAGTCCATATATGCTCATCAATAATTGTAATTGGTATATCAGTTTTTTCATACATTATACCTCTTTATACCTTTTTATATACTCACTCTTGTGTCTCATTTATTGCATCCAACCTTCCAATCATACTCAATAAGAGGGTGTGTTATATATAGCATATTTTTAATATATCTTTATTAGTGTTGAGCGAGCATGCTTGGCCGAACTCACTGTTCGGCCGAGCATGCCTACGCTCGGGTACACTCGGTGCTCTGCCGAGCACTGGGTGTACTCGAGCACATTGCTCTTTGCTCGAGTCCCCTCCCCGCACGCTAATTAGCCAATTAGCGTGCGGGGAGGGATGGCATTCAGTGTAATGCCAGTAGCCATCTTAGCTACTGGCATTAAAGTGATTGGCTGGCCGTGAACGCATCATCGGTTGCTATAAAGCACACGGTCACACGCTCCCTGCCAACGTTAGACAGGGAGAGCTGCCGCAAAGAGGGAGTGTAGTGTCGGGAGAGATTGGAACGCTAGGCAGGTATAGTAATCATATTTTAAAGACCCAAAAGCCCTTTAAGGGCTACTCCTATATCTGGCTGCAATTTTTTTTATTTTTTGTTTGGGGGTTAATATAAATAGCGCTAGGTGGCCTGGCATTAACGCCACCAGCGCAACTGCTGCATGCTGCTGCATCCTTTGCTATTATATCTGCAGTTAAGTCTGCAGTACCACTTTTGCGTCTTGCTGTGTAACTTTTGCGCAAGAAGGTACTTCTGTAGGGAAAGGATTTGGATAGGCAGGGCTAGTTCTGTTCAAAAGACACCAAAGTCCATTGTTCTATTTTTTTTTGTTAATTTGGGGGCAAATTTGGGGAAAAAAGAACACAAGTGTGCCTGACACTAGCAGTACGTGCACAGCCTGTGCATTATAGCCTTTCAGTTGTCTATATAGTTGAGATCAGTTGTCACTGTTTCTACCGTTAATTTAGGCCACAGTTCCTAATTTGCGTCTGCAGATAAATTGCCCAAGGAGGCACGTATACTGTAGGCATAGAATTTAGTTAGGCAGGGCTAGTTGTTGTGTTCAAAAGACACCAAAGTCCATTGCTCTTTTTTTTGTGTAAATTTTGGGGGCAAATTTGGGGAAAAAAGAACGCAAGTGTGCCTGACACTAGCAGTACGTGCACAGCCTGTGCATTATAGCCTTTCAGTTGTCTATATAGCTGACATCAGTTGTCACTGTTCCTACCGTTAATTTAGGCGACAGTACCTGCGCTCTGTCTACTGTTTAACGTTAGCGCATTCTACACAATTGACATTCTGTGAAATTTTTCCGATCAGACACGTAAAAATCTTCACTACTGTAATTGTGACAAAACTGCACATATATAAATATGCGCAAGGCGAGCAGTAAGGGACGGGGAAGTGGGCGTCCTGCTGATGCTGCAGGCAGAGGCCATGGCTCTGGGCGCGGTGATACTGTGCCTGCTGGCAGAGCACAAGAAACTAAGTCATCCAAAACTTCTAGCTTCCTTTGACCGCCTTCATTTGCAGGGCGGTGCAAGATACAACTCTTGCAGCCACACCAGCGCGAGCAGGTAGTCGGTTGGATTGCAGGTGATAGTGCTTCCAGTCGGTTAAGCACCACCCTCTCTTCCACAAAGTCCAGTCTCAGTAGCCAAGAGTCTGTGCAACCACATCCTCACCCTGATCCTCCTTCCTCCCACCATGCCGAATCTGGGCAAAGAAATGATCCCACATTCAGTTATTCCGACAAGCTTTTTTCATCACCGTTCATTGATTTGGGCCTGTCGCCAAGCCCCCCTGAAATGGCACATGAGGAGATATTGTTCCCTGATTCTCAACCTCTTGATCATGCATAGTCTAAAGAAGATGAGGGTGGGAATGACAAGTATTTTATCCAGAGGGGGATGATGATGATGATGAGACACAGTTGCCAATAAGTCAAAGGCAATTAGTGTCTAAAGAGGTTGATGATGAGGATGAGATGCAGTTAAGTCAGGTTCTTGTTCGTTCACCATGACAGGAGGAGGAGCAGAGTGAGGAAGTGGAAGAGGAGGTGGTGGACGATGAAATAGCTGACCCAACCTGACAAGTTGGCAAGCCGAGCGAGGACAGCAGTACAGAGGAGGAGGGATCCGCAGCACCACAACAGGCTGCAAGAGGCCATGGGGTGGCAAAAGGGAGAAGGCAGGCCAGGCTAACCAGGCCCGCTACTGTTCATAGCAGCACACCTTTTCGGCAATCTCCCTTGCCAAGGGGTAGGTGTTCCACAGTCTGGCGGTTTTTTGAGGAGAGTGCTGACGATAAAAGAATTGTCGTTTGCAACCTGTGCCGTACCAAGATGAGCAGGGGCATGAACACCAGCAACCTGACCACCACCAGCTTGATCCACCACATAAAAGCAAAACACCCTAATAGGTGGGCCGAACGCCAGGGTCCACCACCTGTGTCTGCAGGTCACACCACTGCCTCTTCTTCCACTTTGTTACGTGCTGCCCAAGCCACAGACCCAGATGCCTCCCGCCCTGCACCTGGACCGTCGCAGACACCCTCAGCGACCATATCCACTACAGTGTCCCAGGGAAATGTTCAAATGTTCTTACCCCAGGCCTTTGAACACAAGCGCAAATACCCTGCCACCCACTCACAGGCCATAGCACTAAACGCACAACTTTCAAAATTGCTGGCCCTGGAAATGTTCCCGTTTAGGCTGGTGGACACTGAGGCTTTTCGCAGCCTGATGGTGGCGGCTGTCCCTCGATACGCAGTTGTAGCACCCTCCACCCTGCGTGGTGGTCGGTTGCTACAGCATGTATGTGTTTCTGTGCATATAGTGGTAATAAAAACCAGGAAGCCGATCGCCTAGGCAACCCCAGAGCCTGGGGAGAGGAGGTGGGAGGAGGTTAGGAGCTCAGCAGAGGAGAAGCAGGAGATATAGCAGTCTGCAGCAGGAGAGATAACAGTCTGCAGGAGAGAGTCTGCAGAAGGAGAGTGAGCTGGTAGTCTCCAGCAGAAGCAGTCCACACAGGGAGTCTGTGTAAGGAGACTGAAGAAGAAAGTCTTCAGAGGGCAGTTAGGAGAGTGCCTGAAGGAACTAGTGACCAAGCAGATTGACAGTGCAGGAGGCCAAAGCGACCGGTGACCTGAATGTTCCAGTTTTCCCTGCTGTCTCTGAGTCATCCTTTCTGCTGCCGATGTGCCTCACCTCTATCACACAAGTCTCCAAGGCAAAGGCAAGTGATCACCCCACGTTCTCTAACCCTGGGAGTCAGCCCTAGTCAAGGGGGGTTTAACATCAGTGCTGACCCACAACATCCATCTCCCAGGGGCCTTTGTCAGCGATCGGTCCTATCTAGGCCGAACACCTTGACTGGCGTCACAAACTATTCCCAAATACCCTTTCCCCTTTTTAGAGTGTCCATGAGACGGCCCCGACCCCTTACCAGAAGTACCCTCGGCCTGGGTGGGCGTCACACGTCTCCTCTTCTGGCGTCACGAACAGGATCTCGACGCCTGCACCGCGCGGGGACAGAAGAACGCCGTCCGCCATTTTGCGGCCTAGCCACGTGGGAATCCCGAAGAGATGGCCGCCATCTTGCGGCCTACTGCGTGGTCGAACGAGTGTTCGCAGGGGATGGAGCGAGGCTTGCTCACCCTGCCAGTCGATCAAGTGTTCGCAGGGGGTGGTAGCACGATCGCTCACCCTGCCGAAGAATCGAGTGCCTTGGGCATCCAGAAGCATCGATAGAAGGGGAGAAAGATGTCTTGCCCGAACAGCCCAGAGAGACCGATCGCAGCGGCTGCAGCCCTGATCCTACCACTAACCATGCCGTACATCCCAGGCGCAACATGGCTACCACAATACAAAGGTGAGCCAATGACATTGAGTGACTTTAAAGAAAAGCTTACCAGCATGTTCGACTTGTATCCCATGGCTGAGGAGCAGAAAGTCACCATCTTGATAAGTCAGCTCAGTGGTGCAGCCCAGAGGGAAGTCAAATCCTGGCCGGCCATCGATAAGAAGACCTTCAAAGATATCTTTGCCAAGCTGAAAAGTGCGTTTGAAACCCGGACAGCCTCAGAGGTCAAAATGCAATTCTTTGGGTGTCGGCAGAGAGCCCAAGACACGGTGAGAGGCTATGCTCTTAACTTGCAAGAGACGCTGCGGGCAGTAAAGCAGATAGATCCAGATAGTGTCCAAAATGAAGACAAGATGCTGAAGGAACAGTTTGTGGAGGGTTTGTTGTCAGGATCCAGTAAAGCCCAATTGCGAATGATGGCTCTGCAAAATCCAGATATGTACTTTGCTCAGTTCAAGGACCAGTCCATCCTTGTGCTACGAGAATGCACTTATGCTTACAGCGAGCCAACAAAGTCACCAGCTACTGTGTGTCACCAGGGGGCGGTGTCCTCCCCACCAGTGCAGCCGGCTCCATGCTCTCAAAATAAAATTGAGGACCCCTCGGCAGATCTGCGATTACAGGTGCAGGAACTCACCAAAAGTGTTGCTGCTTTGTGCAAAACTGTTCAAATTCTCCAAACAGGTCCTGTGACGGAAGAGATCCAGCTGGCTTCGAGTCCAGATGACCTTCCCTGGCACCAGCCACGGAGGATGCTGCCACCACGACGATTACCCCGTTCTGGCCTGGAGACCCTCCGACCAGTTTGACCCCACCGGACGTCCCATCTGCCAGAGATGCAGCAAGGTTGGTCATGTGGAAAGGGAGTGTCCTTTAAATGGGCGGGCCCCCGGGGAGGTGGACCAATCCCCGGGAGTAAGACAATCAGGTCCACCAAAAGACTGGAGCAATAAATATGTAGGAGGCAGGCCATGGATAGCAATAGTGGTGGATGGTATCCCCCTCATGGCCCTCCTGGACACTGGTTCGCAGGTAACCACCATGCCTTATAGTTTGTACCAAAGGTACTGGACTGATAGTGAGTTTACCCTTTGCCCAGAAGGAGGTTTAACGTTGATAGCCAGCAATGGCCAGCCCTTGACTCAGGTGGGCTACAAAGAGGTTGCCATCCAGGTGGGGCGAGTGAAACTCCAGTTGCAAGGCATAGTTGTGGTAGATGTAGAAAAAGGGGAATGCAACCCTACAGTAACCCTGGGTACTAATGTAACTGAGCACTGTTTGGGTGAGGTCCTTGCCATTTTGAGGGATCTGTCCATAACAGGTCTTGGCCAAGAGAAAACTGCCCTCAGTAAGGAAATTAAGGCCCTAGTGCAACAACAGCAAAGAGAGGTGACAGGAGGTGAGATTGGAAGTGTAAGGGTAAGCGATCGCAACCCCATCATACTCCCTCCCAGGAGTGAGACACTCCTCTGGTGTAGAGCGGCCATGGGTATCAGGAGACAAGATTACCAAGCCTTGGTAGAATCTGTCTACTCCGCTGACAGGCCAAATGTCATGACCGCTAGGGGCGTTGTTAATGTAAAAAGAGGTAGGGTCCCAGTGCGTGTCCTGAATTGCGGGGAGGAGGAAGTTGCTAACGTTGCTAAATTGCTGACTGTAAGCAACAATGACATTCAGGGCATAGGACCCTTGGCTCCGTCAAAGACGACGGGTGGCAATGGCGGATTGGTGGCAGAGTATGCAAGTTGGCGTTGCCTCCACTCCCCAGCATCAGAAGGATGGCGTGTACCGAGTAGCCCAAGAATATGAACACATTTTTAGCAAACACCCTCTAGATTATGGGCAAGTGAAAGGTATTCAGCCCCGTATCCCAACAGGGGATCATCCGCCAATCAAAGAAAGGTATAGGCCCATACCTCCTGCCCATTACCAGTGTGCCAAAGGTATGTTAGCTGAGATGAAGCAGGCAGGGGTAATTAGGGACAGCTGTAGTCCATGGGCAGCCCCACTGGTGTTGGTCCGAAAGAAAGACGGCACCATGCGTATGTGCGTGGACTATAGGAAAATTAACCAGATCACGCACAAAGATGCGTACCCCCTTCCACACATAGAAGAGTCCTTAGCTGCATTAAAGTCTGCTAGATACTTCTCTACCTTGGATCTCACTAGTCGGTATTGGCAGGTTCCTGTTGCAGAGGCCGATAAGGAGAACACCACCTTCACCACTCCCATGGGGCTCTGCGAGTTCAACTGTATGCCGTTTGGATTATGCAACGCACCAGGAACATTCCAGAGACTGATGGAGCATTGTCTCGGCCACAAAAATTTCGAAACTGTGCTACTGTACCTGGACGATGTGATTGTTTATTCCAGGACTTATGAAGAGTACCTGCAACACCTGAAGGAAGTCTTTGAAGCCCTATCCAACTTTGGCTTAAAGGTGAAACCATCTAAATGCCATCTGCTGAAACCTAAAGTACAATAACTTGGTCACGTCGTGAGCGCCGATGGAGTGGCACCAGACCCGGATAAGGTGACTGTCATTCATCCGAGACTGGCAGAGGCCCACCACCATCAAAGAGGTGCAGCAGTTCCTGGGACTAGTGGGCTATTATAGAAGATTCATCAAGGACTTCACTAAGATGGCTGGGCCCCTGCAAGACCTCCTGGTAGGCCACACCAAGACCAAAGGCAAGAGTCCTCCGTTGGAGTGGAATGACAGACTGGATGAAGCGTTCCAGAGTCTGAAGCAAGCACTCACGGGAGAAGAGGTCTTGGCGTATCCAGACTATGATCGGCCCTTCATCCTCTATACAGATGCAAGCAATACTGGGCTAGGAGCCGTATTGTCACAAGAACAGCAAGGAAAGGAGAAGGTGATTGCCTATGCGAGTAGGAAGCTTCGCCCTACTGAAAGGAATCCTGCTAACTATAGCTCCTTCAAGCTCGAGTTCTTGGCGATCGTCTGGGCAGTGACCGAGAGGTTCAAGCACTACTTGGCATCTTCCAAGTTTACCATCTACACGGATAACAACCCATTGACTCATCTGGACTCTGCTAAGCTGGGCGCATTGGAACAGAGATGGATGGCCCGGTTGTCCAACTATGAGTTCGTGATCAAATACAGAGCCGGAACCAAGAACACTAATGCAGACGCCTTGTCCCATATGCCGAATCCCCCTGATCCAGGAGAAGAATCCACTGACCTGGAGGAGATTGAGAAGCCAGCGTTTTACAATAGAGGCATGTTCCAGTGTTCCACTGCTACCAGAGGGAAGGGTTTAGCCCGAGAAGATTCCCTGAACCCCTTACCTCACCATGATTGGGCTGAGACGCAACGTGGTGATCAGATCATCTGTATGATTAAAGATCTTCTTGTGATAGAAGGATCAGCTCTAGCCCCAGATGCACCAGTGGAGGCTCAGCAGCTGTGGAAGGAACGGAAGAAGCTCTTCCTTTTCGAGCCATCAACCCACGCACCCATGAGCTGATATGGCAGATTGTGGTCCCAAGACAAGATGTGCCCATGATCCTCGAGGTGTACCATAACCAAGCAAGGGCCACTTCAGTTGGAAGAAGTTGGAGGTTGTGATCCGTGATCGTTTCTATTGGACGGGTATGAGACAGTCCATTGAACAGTGGTGCAGAGAGTGTGGCCCATGCAATCTGAGGAGGAAGAATCCTGCCAATCAGAAGGCCCCCTTGCAGCCGATTGTAACAAAATAACCTCTGGAAATAGTGGCGTTGGATCATTTTCAGCTGATACC